>OZ005741.1:278961471-279241471 GCA_963930735.1 Dioctria linearis | reverse complement strand
AAGTAGTGAAGGTATAGAGGAACTGGTGAAATTGTTCCTGATGGTTTTGACCAGGGACCAGAAACCTTTGCTACCTTTGCGGCTTGTCAAGATTCTTTGTCTAATATTCTGGTCAAAAAGAAATTTTTCTCTCTGGATAATGGACTTGCAGGTGTTCCGTGCAGTCTTGTAGACTTGAAGATACATGAAGAATGTGGTGATTTGTTGGGGATCTCCGATCATCAGTGAAAACACAGGCTACTTTCTTACGTTTTCATTTTATTTATGTTATGGCCCGACATTTCGACTCTTGCTGTGAGTCCTTTTCTGAGGGCTGTAAAAAATTTCAGTGTGTACATTAATTAATTATGATTTGGTTTACAGAAAATATGCGGAAAATAGAGAATATAAAAGGAAAAAACATATTTATACCTTATTAAGTCAATATGCGATGGTTAATTTATGTAAGTAAAACTGAAGGGACGTAATAAACAATGTGGAGAGCAAATGAATGGGTAAAACACAACGATAATAAATTAAACATAGAAAACGCGGAAGATACACTGAATTAAATAAGATACAGTAATAAATATTAACACAGAATACGATTAGGACCATCAAGAAAAAGTTTTGTACACCTATAAGTACTCAGGTTCGACCATTTCTGCTGATACTTCATACGAACATCCGCTTTGATGAGAGACCCGGGTTCCGGTCCAGGGAAGGGAGAACTAGAACCAGACCTGGCTAGAAGGTTATCGCTTTTATTCCCATAATTCCCATGTACCAGGAATCCACTGAACGGACACTTTCTTGTGAATGCACAGCTTATTCACAGACGACTTTCAATCCCCCAGTAACTTAGATGTTATCCGAGGGTCACTCAGAGCCATCAAGGCTGCCTGACTATCCGAAAGGATGGCGATGTACTTTCCCTTGATCTCCATATCAAGGGCTGTATTCGCTGCCATTGTGATGGTGATAACGTAAAGAGAAGAGCAATAATCTGGTAAATGTTCGGTCCACCCAACTCCACGATTAACTATCATCGTCTTACCACGACAGTACGGTCAACACCATACCGACGACCTTCCTCATACAGCGATTCGGGGGTGGATCTGTCAAGAATGCCTCCGATGTCCAGAAAGGCAAAGACGTATTTAGTGATTACGTTACTTTCAGATGCAGTATTGTCAGAAAAAAATGTCTGTCATAACAAGCAACACGCTTTAATTTTTACCTCACTTGGGGTAATTTACCCCAGTTCTCCGAGCCCTGCTCCAGATTAATGCCCGTATGACATTTTGAGTGGTTCTCCCCCTCTGTGAAAATTTGATTGTTAAATTGATTTTTCGCATCTATTTCTATAACGGTTCATCGGACAGTGAAAACTCGCAATTTTTGCATAACAGCACGATTTAGTCAATTTTTGACATTGTATTTATTCTTTCTATGAAAACACCGTTCATGAAATTTCAGCTCTCTTCGTCGACGCGTTCTCAGGCACTGTCGTTATATATATTATTTAAAAATGAAATTTGTGCATGGCAACCCGAAGGAATTACCCTATTTGTACCATCTTCGAACTTAAATCTAAATTTTTTTTAAAAAGCCTCTTTTCGAAATGTCAGCTCTCTAAGAGAATGCGCTCTTGAGGACAGACAGGCAGACAGATAGACGCTGCGTTCCTTTTCTAGTTCAGAACGAATTTTTTCGATCCATGTCGTTCTTTTCCTCGAGCCGAACGCTTTAGTTTCAATCTGTCATTGCCTTTTTCGGACTCCGAATTTCTGAATGCACCTGAGTTTTTCCCGGAATTCATGAGGGTCACCTTGGAAAATAATAATTTTTTAACTGCGGCGGCAGCAGCTGAAGAAATTACCTTGCGAGTAAAGGAGAAAAAATTATCTAAACAGACGACATGAAAATGCGAACAACGTTCACCCAGGGAGACACCCTTTTCTCTATCTGCTGGTCCAGTTGCCTCAACGTCAAAGGAAGTTTTTAGACAGGAATTGACTTCCTGGGATGATGCAGAAGATTTTGCGGACGATCATCCTGCTAGCTGGTCTTCGTCGGCAACTTTTTTAGAAATAATAGTCAATTAAATATAGGCGATTAACACATATTTAAATAATTTATCAATAAAAACTACTATTCTTGCTTCTGTCAAGTGGAAGAAATGTCAAACACTTGAAATAGTTCTGTTTCGTTCCTTTTCTATGTGCACAGAACTAAATTATGACATCGTTCTATCGATTCATACAGATTCATTCTGAACGAGAAAAGAAACGCAGCAAGATAGACGCACGTGCTAAATTCAAAATAAATTTTGATATTATAGTACGTGGGGCTTAAGAGGAGTCAGTACTAAGATTTGCAAGTTTCATACATTTTCAATGCGAATTTCTTGCAAACTATTTGTGGCAGAATAATGATTTATATCTTAAATTAAAGGTAATGAAGAAGTCTAGTAAGTAACGTCGGCAAAAATTAAAAAAAAAAGTTTATTGGAATGGAGATATTAGCTCGGAAACATGTAAAAAATGGTAATAATTGAAGTCTTTTAAATCAAATTCCTGTGAGTAGGAATTCTCATTTGTTTAAATTGTGACTATTTTAGAAAGATAAAGCCTAGATCTAGCAAAAAACGTCGAGCTTTTTCATTTTTAATGGCGCTTTTTTTAGTTATTTGATTCTAATAGTTCTTGTTTTTTCTCCCGATATTTCACCGACGAAAAATTTCAGTATTTTGTTGAAAGTTGTTGCCATACAAAGCAAAATATCATATTTAACAATTATGAGTAAAACAAATTTAGGAGAGTTAATTCTCGTTAAAAATTTTCAATTTATGTGAACTGCAAATTTTCATTTTTCATCTTCAATGGTATGGTTTTGTCGGATGTTTGCTTTCTATCTTTTGCGGTAGATGTCTCTAATGTGCTCCGTGGTGTAGGTCTAAGCTAATTTTAAACGAATTTTCTCACTTTCAGGACACAAACCTATGTATAGTATATTTTATTATCTACAGGTTCGCTGGTATCTAAATTGAAACTTTTCCTGAGTACTGACTCCTCTTAATCCATTTTGCTCTACTAGCATTGCTTTTCTGTGCGTTATAAACGGAATGACAAACACAAACTTAGTATACGCTATAGATTTCATGTAGGAGGGTATAACAAGTGTTGCCAACTTTTTAAAAGTTTGTCACATAATTTGTTTGCTTTGTAATATGGAGTTTTTTGTTGTTAGGTTTAATTTTTTTTTATGTACATTACCTACATATGTATATGAATTAGAAAATATTTAAATTTTTAAACAAAAATGATAAAAAACCTATGCCATAATATCACTAATATTGTGGAATTATTTCCAATTCGTGTATTTTACCTAGCTGCTAACCACTGTCCCACTATTCGTTTGAGTCATTGCACCCTTTCAATGATTTCCTGGGATATTTAGACTCAAAGAGTAAAAGTGGAACAAGCTTATGAATGAATTAGTCATTGCTTCTGTGTAACCTTTAAATATTTCATGTCTAATCAATTGTTCATTGATTTTTGGTTTATCCAATCATATAAAAACCGTTTAAGTTATACTGTGCGTTCGTATAGGAGTTAAATCGACACATTCATCATAAATTTTTAGGTTGTTAATGAACTCTGTTTCTCTCTCCTTCTCTCTCTTTTCGTTCCGTTAAAGCATTATGTATGTCACCTACTTTATATGGAATGTATGCACCTAGTATGTATGCAGAATGTACAAAGCAGAGACTTCCTAATTAAGTAAGCTCACAACTGCAAATCTCATTTATGTATCTAAAATGTAATACTAACTATAGATACTAATCTGCATTTGTCGACTCCTAAGCTTTGCTTCAGGCAATTCTGTTGAACGTGTTTGGTGGTGATTAGTTGGGGGATATTTAGAACAAACAGTAAACGGTCCCAGATAAACAAGAAATGTGGCGCAAGTGGCAGCCACCCGGGGAGCATTTATTTCATTCACTATTTTTCTCATAATAGCAGGTACACGCTCACGAATACACATACATAAATACGACAAGGCTATATACTTCTGCTTTAAAAGGCCACCACAATACTTATTAGTTTTGCTGAAAGCACGTGGCATTAACCACAATAATTTCAGAGTTCAGGTCGACTTTTAACATCGCAGATCGCACAAATGTCCCATAAAGGGTGACAATTGATGTATGTATGTCACCGGCATAATCACTGCTATTACCCATTTTAAATTCAACACACATAATGTGTCTGATGAATCTCACTAAGGTTGAAAATGTTTTAATTTTGAATTTTGTTTCAACAATTTCATGTTTTTGATTACTTACGCGGGCTATTTATATCTCATGAGACATGGCGTGCCTTAATGGAAGTGTAACGGGGAGCTTTCTTGTTTTGCTACCCTTGAACAGCTCAAGTTACATTATTTACTTGAATATAAATTAATTTATTAAAAAGGGCAACTGCGAAATTGAGCTTTTGATGAAGCGGATATGAGTGATATGAAAGCTTTTCTGTTACATGAAGTGATGCTTTAGGTAAAATTATGATTTTATTTCCTATTTTGTTACATGGATGTATATCATAAGTCGTGCGTTAACATGCTTTTAACTTTTGGGAATTTTTGAACTCACGAGAAACGATCTAATTTACTTATGCTTTTCATTGTTGCAAGCTAGCATTTAAATTGTTGGAACTTGTGGATAAACTTTGTCACGTCAATGTTCCTGCGTCTCGTTCCGAATTTACAAAAATGCGACTTCAAAATTACGGATACAATCTTTGTTTCTTCAAAAGTTCGCAATCTTCAAGAAACATTTTATTGTAACTGGAGTAGATATAAATTTCGCGAATTTGGAGTGCAAGTAAATGTTGCAAGGGACGTGGTGAGATGCATTGCTTTAAAATAAGCAAAATAATAAGAAGAAAACAATTAGGATTTTGAAATTTCAGTTACGTATTTCTGGTGAACTCTTTATTAATACAGTTGACAATTAAAAATCTAGACTTAAGCTACATAAACACGGCCACAGTAGCTTGCGTAAGTAACTATCGTAAATAGTTTGACGTTTCCATACAAATCTTCTACTTACGAAAGTAATTTTGCATTTCTGGTCCCACGGAAATAAAGGTCATGAAAGTTGAAAGTAAAGAAAGTAGGAAAAAGATAACAACATCGAGAGAGCAGGACCTAATCTTATTTGTATCCACTGTGTTGAACACTACTTAGGTAACAAACGGTAACAAACGTGTAAGGGTGTAAACAAAAATTTCATGAAAGTCATGAAATTTACTTACGAAAGCTACTTTTGCCACGTAAATGTAACTTTATAGTTATTTTATGATAAGCGATCCTAGTGCTATCCTTTTTTGGCAATTTGTTAATATATTCTGTTCTAATTACTCAGTATTGCGTAATAATCTGTACGAACTAATTTTAGTAGTGAATATTATATCAAAACAGCAAGATCTCCGCACTCATCAAATTTAAACAAAGGAAAAACATTTCGATGTACGTCTTTTCAAAACTGAACGTGTGGCAAAAAGTACAATTTATTCGATACTTAAAACGTAAGAATTGAAAGGAAATCTGGATCTGGAAGAATTTCGAAATAATTATCAAAAACAACATCCAGCCAATGTTAGGAGGTTGTTGTGGTAAAAATTGTCTCGAAAATGGGAATTACTGCGATCTTTTCCTACAGATTATTATGTGAATTTCAATTCCGATAATATTTTCCTAAGTACAAAAAGTAGAGATTATGCACCAAAACGAACAATTCACGTAACTTTTGAAAACTAATTAGTTTGTTTTTATTAATAGGTCAAACCTTTATAAAAGTGCATTCGTAAATTAAGTGTAAAGTGATCAGTGCTACCTATTACATATTAGTTAAACACAAATTAAATACAAACTTGCATCCCTAATTACAGTTCTATTCACATTTTAAGTATGTATGCATAAGAAAATTTGGGCAATTGTGTTATATTTAATTAAGTGGAAAATACTCTTTTACAATCAAAAAATCTTAAAAAAAAGAAGTTTCTATGCAAAAACAGGCGTTTCGTATAAGCAAGAATCGTATACTCATCAGTACGTCTTGGTTCCTGCCTACCGTATACGCCCAGCCAAGCTGACCTCGAGTATGCACTTAAAATAATTTTTAAGTGTGAACTATATACGAGGCGAAATACTAAGTATTTACTTGAATGTCTAGCAAGATAAGCCCTTTGCGGGATTAGCATTTCATAGAGAGTTTTGCTATGAAATAAATTCATAGCGAATTTAGTCAATATGAAATTGACCGAGTTTGCCTGCCTTTGCATAGATTTTTCGATTGTAAAAGAGTTTTTTCCATCGGCAGCAATCTCGGTCAATCTCATATTGACTAAATTTGAGCTTTGAGTGTATAATTTTCCCCATAATTTTATACGAGGAAAAGAAATTATTCCCAAATTTAATTTTTTTTTCAGTGCACAACATAGGAAAATTTTCGCGATCACCCAACATTGATTCCAGCGATCATTCAACAATTAGGATAGCATAAGTCAGCGAGTCACATGATTTTGATAAGATGTTGAATATAAATCGTAGTGTGGTTGACAGCTGTGATCAACAGAAATTGTCAGTATTCAGATTCAAAAATTTATTTTACTCCAAAGTGTACAGGAGATATAATTGTTTCTAAATCATTTTGAATATATAATCAGAGAATAACTGATTTTTTCACTGATTCATAATAGCTGTAACTTAGTCCTAACTTTCTAAAAGAGTTGCGGTGTTTTTATATAAAAGTGACAAAAGTTTTATTTGAATGAATCCTGCGGCTTAAAGTAGAAAACAGCTTTTTATTAAAGCGAATGTTTTTTCTGACATATCTATCAACTGATATAACTATCAACACGGTCTTTTTTCCACAGTACACTGATGTTATTTTACAGTTATTAGGTAGAGGGTTACAAGTCGATTCAAAATTCACAGATTTTTCTAAGGCCTTTGATAAGATAGAACACGTGCTTATCTTCAAAAAATAAACTGAGTAGACTTGGCTTCCATACAAATTTAGTTCACTGGTTTGATTCATATCTAAAAAACAGGAGCTGGTCTGTAGTTCTTTACGGATTTAAGCCATAAACCTTCACCTAAACATCTGGTGTATCCCAAGGCCCCTACATTTTTTTACTCCTTATTAATGATCTTCCATTAACAATAAAATCTCCATTCCAATTGTATGGAGATGATACCAAAATCTTTAAGATTATTTACTCTATTGATGATTGGATAATATTACAAAATGATTTAAATAACCTTCATGACTAGTTTATAATAAACAAACTTCTTTTAATATAAGTAAATGCCGTTGCTTAACGTTCTCCAGATTATCATATTTCAAATTCTTCCATAATACGTGTCACAGGGTTAAAAGACTTAGGAGTTACCTTCGAAATTATTATTTGATAGACATATTAATACAATAAGACGGCGATCTTTCTTTATGATTATTAGGCTTGATTTTTGGCAGCTGTAAGTCTTTCAGAACACTACTTTAATTTTTGACTCGTTATAATTTCTTGGTCAGAAGTACTTTAGAATACTGCTCTGTTATTTGGAATCCATTCTATCAAGTCTACTATAATAGAGATAGGTCAAAAACGATTGACAAGGATCCTTACTTACAAATTCGATCGGACCAGAAAGACTTCGTAAGTACAGATTGTTAAGCCTCGAGCTTCGTTGTGTTCACATTGACGAATTATTGCTTCTAAACATTACTTATAACCTCATATACAGGGTGTCCGTAGAGAATGGTAAAAAATTTTAAGGGTCGAAAGTACAAAGTATTTGCGATCGAAAATGTTATACAACATTTTTTTGAGTTCGCACTACTTTCGAAGTTATTTGCGATTTTCGATTTTTTCGAAATTTTCAACCTTAAGTCACCTTTTTGAGTGTAATTCAGTTTAGACTGTTCACAAGACGACCATATTGCTTTTGTTTTATTCGTGTAATTACAGGCTCTCATTCGGTGTAACTTGGTTTTGAAAACGTTCACACGTAATGGAAAAATTTGCGATTTGTTGCCGAAACATTTTTTCGTCGTTTTTTCTTATAAAAAACATCCCTCGTTTATTACTTTTTGTAAAAGACCAACACGGTTAGTGCACCTTAAGTTTTGTCAGAGTTACAGTAAAAACTTGCCTGCAGGCAACGGAATAGGATCTCCACAACTTATCCACCGACCGGGAAAAGTTTCATTCAAGTATTCTTTTACTTGTCTGCTTGAATGAGCGGGAGCGCCGTCATGTTGAAACAACATTCTTCTTCTCACTGCGATGGGTAGATACTTCATCTAGAAGATCTGGTCGATTTTCCTGAAGAAATAATAAATAATTCTCCATGGATATTTTATCATTTTCCACGATGTTAAGTACTTCCGGGTGTGAATGGATGGTCTTTCGACCCGACCTTGAAAACTCCTTGTTTCGCATAAGCGCGCGAGCAAATTGGAAAAAAATCTCGTCGGTGTTCTGCAACAGCTTGAGAAGCATTACCGTTACAAAATTCATACATGAAGTGCATTTCCGCTAATTCCCTATTTGAATCACTTAAACTCGCCATCTTTAAGTAGTAAGTAAATCTTTCGCCTTTAAATCTTCTGATATAAATAATATTGACCTTTCTGAAATAGGCTATTGATACCTTTTCCAACATTTCGTTACGTTATGAAAATTTTGTTACCTCCGATTGGAACCAAATATTTTATTGGACATAGTGTAAACAGGGCTTGAATTACTACTTCGTCCCCGACTTTTCCTTATCATCCGTTTCAGTCAATGCCATTCTTATAAGCTGTTAATTCACCTAATCGCAGTTAAGATCAACATTGATTTGGTGAATACCGTTTAGGGTTTATGATGGAAAATAAATTGCCAACAGTTTCAAAAATGAAATTTGTGAGAGTTTTTGCCTGAGGTACATTGTTTCTTCCATTCTTAAAAGATTTCTTGCAATTCGAATTAATTTTGCTCAAGTTATGAGAGATATGTTGCAGGCAAGTTTTTACTGTAACTCTGGCAACACTTAATGTGCACTAACCGTGTTGGACTTTTATAAAAGGTAATAAATGAGGGATGTTTTCTATGAGAACCGGATCATCTGTTGGCATGGAGACTTTTCGAGATTTATGACTTTGAAAACAAATAAATTTTCTGACGAAAATAATGTTTCGGCAACAAATCGCAAATTGTTTCATAATGTGTGAACATTTTCAAAATTGAGTTACACGGAATGAAAGCCTGTAATGGTGTGAATAAAACAAAAGAACAGTGAACAGTCTGAACTGAGTTACAGTCAAAAAGGTGACTTAAGGTTCAAAATTTCATAAAAATCCCCCATAACTTCGAAAATAGTGCAAACTCGAAAAAATATTATATATCATACTGTATACTTTCGGCCCTTAAAATTTTTTACCATCTAGACGGGACATCCTATATAGCACAGATATCAATGCACAATTAGTGTATAAAGTTCCACTGATCTAATCTCGTCGTACCCCTACATTTAAAGTTGAGAGCGCCAGGATAAACATTAAAGACAAATCACCTCTATATAGAATCCAAAAACAACACAATAATATATTTAATTTCATTTAACTCTTCGGTAATAGTCTTTCTTCCTCAAAGCGTTCTATTTTAGATATAATAAAAACTCGCTCTCTCCCTCCTTAAAATTCTTCATCTTTCCGTTTTTCACGAAAAAATAAACAAAGGAAATGAAATATTTTAATTTATATACTACTTCCCAATAAAATCTATATACATATACCTGAATTATATAATTAATAGTAGGTAACTGAATTCATTAAAATGTACTATTATTTACGGTATTATGTAAACGGATTTATATTAATTCTGTTATACTATCGCTCAAACTTCCCAAAATAAATAAATAAATATCTGGCTACTTTGGAGCATCCCAAGGAAAAATAAATCTTTATGCTATAGATAGCGCTCCATTCTTAAGTTCCCTAGAATTGGAAGTTTTACATTGCTTTAGTAATTCATAATTCATAGGAACTTAATAACATAGGGGAATTGTTGGGCATACATAAAATCAAAAGTATACATCTGAAGGAGCAACAAAATCGCTGAACTAATGAAAACTACCGAAGAACTCTGGAAAACCGACCATGGAATGCGATACTAAAATAAAAATGTAATAATAAACATAATGTTCCGGATCAAAGTATCTTAAAGTAGGTATACCACATCATTTCTCCTTATTACATTAGTATATATCATGTAATTTGAAAAGACTTTCTAAGTAGATTTTACAACAACAAAAAATTATGTAAAACCCTCACTTTTAATTAGGGCTAAAGGAAAGTGAAACACTTGTTCAGCAAATATTCCATAAATATATTTATTTTAGTTTCAAAAGAATTAAAACTACATTAAAAATTACAAAAAACCCGATACGTTTCGCCTTACTGGGGCATTATCAAGAGCTAGGAATGAAAACAACATCTAATAACTATTAAAATGGGTCTGGCTTAAGTACCTGACTTCTGTCTGAGAAATCTGTCTGATTGCTCACTAATACATTGCCATTAGCCAGAGCACGTCTACCCAGTGCGCCAAATTCGGAACCTCGGAATTTTAAGAACAAAATCGGAAAGTGTGCGAAAGAGCCAGAGGGAAAAATAAATCCCCACTTTTTAGGGCTTTTTCAACTTTTCTTAAAACAAGTATGAATTCGGATTTTTCACTCATTTATTTCTAAATTTTGAAGGCATTTCCGAATCATTTCTTAAGCTTGAGCTGCACTGTCATTTTGAGTTAGTTGAAAGTGGGTGACGATTTTCTGAAGAGTGGGAAAGATGAGTAATGTATTGTATAGTTAATTATTATTAATAAATATTTCATTACTTTTGTTAATTGCGTCAATATTGGCGGGTAAAACAAGCTGTTCGTGACCTATAAGAGCCTCCGGATAAACGCTGCCATACTCACCAATGCCAATCCCAAATGAACCCAGTGCTTCGAGCCCAATATCTTTCTGTCCTGTTCGATATTCAAAAGTTAGGTAGAGAATTCTTCTATTTGAAGGAGGAAATGAAGGCTTTGAACAAAGTGCAAAATATATCCTTCAACTTAAATATATTTCATTCGTTGCCTACAATTTCAAAAGAAGACTTAAGAAGTCTCGGAAATAAGTGTAATAGAAGTAGAGTCTGCAGAAACATTGGTACGCATGGACCTTTTGGCTTTTCTTAACAATGAAAAATGTTTTATTATTATCATTTTACAGAAAGCAATTTTTTTCAACTCTTGGAGGGTTGGCTCTGACTATATCCATCAGCAAGCATGGACGACTCAGAAAAGCGCCTGAAAGCAGTATTTTATAATGTAAAATGCTGATTTAATTGATCTTTGATATCTATTGATTTTCCGAACTGGAAAAACTCAAATCTTAAAAATGTTTTAACGTCTTTATTATTTCCTTTGTTTCTAATGTGAATATAATATTGCTTATTTAAAATATTTTTGAGTTTTTACCAGTTCGGAACACATTGGTATATATTTCTGAGAAATTGGTATGAATTCCTTAGGACTTCAATCGGAATTCAGATAAGAAGCTTGACAATTTCCTTTAGGAAATCATTAGGAATTCATAAGAATAGACAAACTCTTTTTGCGTCGGTTTGAGGGGAAATATTCGGCACTTTCGGCGTTTTGTAAAAATGTACATATTCTGCTCGCAAAGAATTTGTTCGAAAAAGGTTTAAGAATCCGAAATTTGTTTGGAATTTTTTTAATTTTTTTTTAAAAATGCTTAGAAAAAATCCGAATTTGGCACACTGGTAATTTTGAAAATTAAAATTTCAAATTTATCTAGTATAGGACCATTCCTTAAATTATGTAATAGAATAAGGTTGTTGAAGTTTGCACTATAATTATCTATGTATAGCAAGATGTTTTGAGAGACCCATTCTTGTGTTTCGCTCCTCCGACATGTTCAGAAAATCGAGTTTATCTTTTTCTTTTGCCAATATATACTACTGCCCCGTGTCACAATTAATTTTATATATGTACCTATATCTGTTTTTTCTAAATTTGAAACATTTTTTTTTTAATTTATTATTAACCATAATCTTTTTAAATTGTTATTATTAACAAAGGCTGGCTTAATGTTGTTTTTAAGTTATTAGTTGTTCCCTTAATATATGGGACTTTGCGCCATTGTAAATTATGTGTCGTCGCAATTAACAACCGGAAAAATTAAATTTAATGCAGCCTTCCTATTTTTGTTGTTGGTATAAGAGTTTGTAGATTATTTTCTTTGTGCAACCGTTATTTGTGACAATGTCAATTATTGTGTTTAACTCTTTTTTAAAAATTTGTTTGGACTTAAGGGAACTTTGATTAGTCTGTTAAGCATACTATGGAAGATTGCCGTTTTAGCGGATCACGGCTGATTGGATTTAAAAGGTATCACAGCGTCTGAATATCTTTCCTTTCTATACAGGGTGTTTCATAATTGGTCCGCATAACTCAAGGGTTTGATAGCAGACGTGGAGACACGCAATAAAATTTAGCCGGAATGAGGGCTAAGACGTGTCGTTTCGGCGTTAGGGGGGGGGGGTGAAGATTTTTGGTACATTTTCCACTTTACACCCTGTCACTTTCTTGATATACACTCTATCCAATGAATGCCCACTTAGCCTTCTTGTTACCTTCCGTCGGCAGTTGTAGGACATCAAATTAAAAAAATTCCTATTTTTTTCAAATTTTATCGATTTTCCCGCCAAAATGCAGTTTTTTTTTTTACAAAATTTAGAGACCCCAGAATGTTATGCGCTACCTAAATGCAACCGATTTTGAGATATTCCCGTTTCTATGATCAAAAATTTCATTCATTTTGCCACCGACGCGACGCGACGATAGAAATCGCGCCCAATTTCATGTAATTTTACGCAAAATTATCTGAAATAAATCTCACCTGGATAGGGTATATATCAAGGAAGTTACAGGGTGTAAAGTGGAAAAAGCACTCTAAATCTTAACTAGACCCCCCCCCCCCCCCCCAACCCTTCACCATATCAGTTTTTGCTTGTCTCCACCTCTGCTATCAAACCCTTGAGTTATGCGGATCAATAGTGAAACACATTGTATATAGTATGTCAAAACTTAAGGAATTGCCAGTAATTAAAATATTAATATCTAAGAAATTTAAGCTATTATTACCAATGTCTACCATAAACTTTATACAGTCGTCTAGGTTGTTTAAAATATTGTTAGCAAAGTTGGTTAGCTGACGTTGCATACCAGTCCAAATACAAAAAACGTCATCCATGTTTTAATAATTAATTTTTAACTGTATGAAATAAAATATATTTCAAGTGACACATAAAAAATTCAGTCAAAAACGAAGAGAGAGATGATCCCATGATTTTAGACTGTGAATAAAATACACTTTTAAACAAAAAATAATTTTGGTCGATACAACATTCAATAAATTGATTAACTGAGACAACTTATCCGGGTTCGAAACCTTCGTTCTAATTAAGTTAAAATGAATAGTTTGGTCAGCGGTACTGAGTGCTTTGTTTACCTTTAGCCCTAATTAAAAATGAGGGTTTTACATAATTCTAACATGTTCCAACAAGTGTTTAAATACTCCTCGGACCTCGATTGAATATAACAAAAAACTGTATCAAGCTATCTCTAACCGTTTTCATATAGTGGACCTCCTGAGAGCTAAAATCGGTAAGACCTCTATATAGGAAGTTGTAAGCAATTTTAACTACGTAAGTCTAAAGACGTCAGCAAAATCTCTAGTTGCGCGTAATTCCGAATTTAAGCGTCATCTAGAAAAGTGTTCCAAACATTTTTGCATCACCTCATAAGGAGAAATATCGTGGTATATATTTCTGATTTTATCATAATTCAATGGCGGCGTACTATACAATCTTATAACCATATAACAAAGTATTTGTGACTTTTTGCAATTTACATTCTTAGAGCTAAAATTTTATATAAAATAGCGCTATAATTAAAATTTAAACGCGGTAAATCAATCAAGTATAAAAGGAAACCTACTTAAGCTGTTCCTCAGTTCACTTAGATGTGATATATGTAAAACGAACAGGCATAGTAAAATGTTTATGAAATCTTTCAAAGGATCTAAAAATACTGAATTTACCCGGTGTTCGTGCTTTTGAATAAATTGATATTTTCCTCCTCAATATTCGTACAAAATACTCGTTGATATAAGTAGGATTTTTAGGATTTTTTTCTTCCATAATACAAGCAGCAGAGCCATTTGCGAAATCAATTTAATTAATTCTTTAGAAGAAAAAATGAATATTTATGAATGAATATGTAATATCGCTCCCAAAAAAGAACATCTTCAAATTCACGAAATCAAAACTTGATGTAGAGTAGGTATAGAGGAAGCTGTAGGTGTACAGGTGCTTAAGTAATTGAATTCTATTTTTATCGTCATTTATGTTGTATAGGTATATTCTATAACTATTATCATTATTATGAATGAGAACATATGAATGTATCTTACCTTTGAATTGATAAAGTCACATGCCATATCTTTCAATGACTTAAGATTTAGTGCTGTTGTTGGAACTGTGACAGCATCTCGGAGACTTCCAAATTGGAAGAGGAATGTGACTTCTGGTCCCTCCATAATGACAGGGACTGAATTAAATAGCTTCGCCAGGATGAATTCGGTTCTTCAACTTTTGGGTATTTTAAATCTGTACTTATTTCGTAGGACTTTGGTCCTAAAATGTGGGATTTTGTATTGGGTGGGGAAATCTGCAAATAGAACGAGAATAGAATTTTAATCAATTCGATAAGATATTTATTTGTATATCATTCATTAGTATTCTCATGATGAATTTAATTAAGCGCATATTTAACTGTTGTAAATTTTTAAAAATTGTTTTTAGTTTTTAATTGAATTATAGTAGGTATATATTGCAATAACACGCTCGTTTTTATACAATAATGAGAAAACTTAAATTTTTAAGGATTTTTTTTTTGTCATTTTGCAAATTTTTCATGTTTCAAAAATGCTTTTGTAAAATATTTTTTATAAAATTTCGAATTAATGATGGAGTTAAGAAGTTTTTATGGACGGTTGTACGAAGAATAAGATCAGGGAATAATTGGAATAGCATTATTATTAAAAATATTCATAAAAAATAATACTTTTCAATATACCTAAAAATTCGACCATATGTAGGTTTCTGAATTGAGAGTACAAAAAGTTGTTCATATGAAAATTAAGAATGCTTTACATTAATTAAGATGGACGAAATTTTGAATCATACACATTGAAAATATATTTTCAAAATATTAGAATATTCGTCAAAAATAAATAGTTTTAAATTAAACTAACTTTCCTCGCTTTGTCAATAAAATCTGTATAAGAAATGAGTTGAACATGTAAATTAAAGTTTCTTAAAACTTCTCTTCCTCTGCAACACAAATATCACGACTTTGATTATGTGTGTTAAAATGTTTTCTAAATTAGTACGCGCATTTGTCATATAGCTCCATCAAGTCGCACAAAAAAGTCTCATTAAAACCCTAGAGCATATAACTAAAGGAAGTGCAATAAAAACCTGAAAAATTGCTGTATTTCCCAGTATAAGGTAGAGCAGTTCTTTCCTGCTCATGGAAGTAGTAAATAATTTTGCAAGGTAGTTTGGCGCAATTATTTAAAATAGAACAAAATTAAGAACTCCCACTGAAATATTACGAAACAGAAAAAAAAAAACAAGTCGAGAGTGCAAAAATGTCAAAGAAATATTTTGAACAATTATCTTGATAATTTTGTTTTTCTATCCTTTTTCACTTCTTTTGAACGTATTTCTAGAAAATAGACTTTTGAGTTTAATTTCATGACTGTGCGTTTCCGGGATTATTTCAGGCGATTATTGCAACATTATTAAAATGTTTAGACTTTTATTAATTTAAGTCCAAGGCTTAACTACAAAATTGTCACTTCAAATGTTTGTAATCATTACTCCGCACAGTGTTTCGCTTAGAATATGCTAGGAGGACAAAAATCTAATTTCGTTATTATTTCGTTCTAAAGGTCTTGTTTGTCATAAATAAGAAGTATTTAGTATTAATTTTAGTGAACACTTTTATTACTGAGAGAATATGTAGGTACATAATCAATTTAAGTAAAAACGTTATTTAGTGTGGTGCATCTGTATCATTAAGTAATGGTCTGGCATACCTATGTGTGAATTATTTACTTCAATATTTGAAAAAAATTCAGTTTGATTGTAAAATTAAACTACAAATGGTTAACAAATATTTTCGATATTCTTATACTAAAAAACAAATTTAAAAAAGTACACATAGATATTAATATAAATATATTGTTATTTTCATTTACAAGGTAAAACCAAATCAAAAACTAAATGAAAATTAAGAATAAATTCAAACTAATCGCTGGCAGAATCACTGTCAGAACCAAGTCTTCTATAATCATCCAATTCTGGTATTTGAAGGATGGCTGGAACACGTATTTTAGCCAATAATTTGAAAACTTCTGAACTAGGGCTCTTTTTTGGTTAATTCCCGGAATGGATTTGATGTTATCAAAAGCATTGTAACCTGTAACATTCCAAGTACAAATACCAGTACCTGGACTTGAAATATTTTAAATACAAGTACAAGTTCCTTTACAAGTTGCTTTACAGGTCTGATTGTAAGCCTTGCGCATATGTAACTCAGTTACACAGTTACTTACATGTAGAACGATGAGAAGAGACTTAAATACAATATGTTCGTTTCAGCCGTACGCCGCTCGAATTCTATTAAATTAATCTTGCATCCTGTGGAAAGTGTACAAAGAATGGTACTATACAAACGTTTTATGAGATCTTCATCTATGTACTCCTGTTATTTGCGCACTGTTAGAAAACTTTTTGAAAAAAATCCTGGCCGTATTGGCAGCATTTGTGATGCCAAAACCTAGATTTGGCTTATCTGCAGTCAAGCCTTCCTTCTTAAATTTGTCTTGTAATTCCCTTTTCCGTATTTTGAATTACTTTTTATCACTATCTGATCTGACTTGCCACATCTTGATTGTCATCCTATATATAAGAGACATTCGAATGTTTTAATCCATGCGTGTAGAGTAGATAAGACAAAATTATAATTTTCTATCGCAACAGCTTTCCGTGTTAAAACTGAACTCATTTCAATGGGCTTGGAACGACAAATATAACAGTTTTGATTTCCTTTAGTGCCCGTTAAAATATTACAAATTTTACCGAATATCATTGTCTGTAATAAGTTGTGTTGTACTCACACCTGATTTTCAAGTACAGGAAGGGGGGGGGGGGGGGGTCAATTCATCTACTTGATTTTTAATATTTTTAAGCTCGAGTTTTACAAGATTTTTAGATACTTTTGCAAATATAAATTTTATTAGACGACAATAACGAGTAGATGAGGTCCTAGGATTTGGCCAGAGTATAGTATTATCATCAGAGTATAGTATATTCATCATTTACATGTAATTTCAACGATACGAATGAAATGATAAATAACAAGTAAAAAAGCTAGAATTGGTTTAAGACAAGTTCTTATGGCAGTGGCGAACCTTTTTATGTGCGCATGCCAGAAAATTGCAAAAATTACTTATCGCGTTGCTGGCGTGCCTGAAAGATTTTAATTAAGAAAAATTGATATAAATATATACGTGTTTCAGAATTTTATTTAGACAATCAAAAATAAATAAACAAAAACTAAACTAAACAAATTTTATGATTTTATACATAATCATTTTACCTTGTAACTATACATAGTAACAATCTGTGGATGTATAAATAAATTCAAAATAAAAAAAAATTACCTACGCTACAAAATACTGCAATTAAAAATATTTTTAATCTTCCAAAACACAGAAAAAGAAGGGGACTATGCAAAAATTGGAATATATTACCAGTATCAAAATTGACAGAACAAACATCATATACCCATTAATTAGCAGAAAAATCAAAAATTTTGAATTGAAACACGGACAATCAAATGAAATCGAATAGTTAAAAAATAAAGGATTGACATTAAAAAATAAAAAAAACATACTAATTGATGAATTCATAGTTCTGCATATAATGAGGTCTTATCTGTGACTGTAGGCCCTTTAGTTTTTAAGATGCAGTGTGTTTTGTGAAAAACTAGCTTTTTTCTTAATCACCCTGTAACTCCTAAACGGTTGATATGCCCCCCCCCCCCCCCCTGCCATACCATTTTTGGTTCGTCTAGGTGAGTACTATCACCTCCCGCTCTATTTACCTCCTAGTGGGAAACACCACTTGTATGCTCAATCATCTTTGCCTCGCTTTGTTACTTTTATTTCACTGCTATCTCTTACTATCACTACTTTTAATCTCTTCGTTTTATATCTTTTATATTTTCATACAATTTTTGTTTGTTTTTTTATCAAACTTATATTTAGATATATTTATAATTTAGGTCTTAGAATTTTTTTTCCCCTTGTTAATTAATAGTGCTTAAAAGATTTGTAATCATGTGTACGGATACTGGAACTAAGCCAATGTATTTTATTGTAATCACCACTAAAAGCTAAATCACTGAAAAATTTAAAGATTTTTACTAAAAAAACTCACAAAATACAAAAACCTTCAAAAACACAAATCGGACGTTTAATTCTAATTGACATTAGTAAGTTAACATAAGTTAAATATAAGTTAAATTCTTTTTGCCTTTCCACCCCTTCTCCTAAGGACTGAGATTCCATCACACCGACAGGAGTTTTACACGATATTTTGCTAACTTTAGGTATATCCTCTAAAGTTAAAATTCATCAGTTGTGCAAAATGCGTTACCAGGATGCTCACATTGGTGTCCATCAAGAGATAGAATATGCTAGTCTGAAAATTTTGCTTGTGATCTGTCAAAGTTTCATTTTCACCTTCATATTCAAACAATTTCTTTTGGGGGCGTTTTTTATTTTAATACAGCAAGAAAAATAATCAACGATAATAGTTGGATAGCCGATCGCCATTGGATTTTGGCCACTTCCTGGCTCGGTACGTGGAGCGGTCGCTCAACTCAGCTGCAGAGCTATGCGGCAAAGCTCTTCATATTTATACTTAAGTTAGAACAGTTTCTGAAAAGCATGTATATTTTAACGATCCTAATTCTGAGCTTGTACTTTCCAAGTATGGACCTGAATTAGGAAAGCTTTCTATTTTTGAGGCCAGCCTGTCCCTTTAACTCGTACATGAATTTGTCTGTCTGTATATTTATTTATATATTTCTTTTTTACTATTTTCGACACTCTTGTAGACCCACTTTCATCACAGCGAGCTGATATTTGGCACGCAGGTTCATGTCACGTGACAATTGAATCTGTCAACCGGAAATTTCCATGGAAAACCCGGAAAATCGAGAAAAATCATTTGAAAATTTGGTACAAATTTGATTAGTGATAAATCCATTTCAGGAAAAATGCAGAGTTTTCCGATTTTTCCGAAAAAGTTTCCGGTATTTTCCGACTTTTCCGGAAAATTTTCCGTTAAAAAAGTTTTCTAAATTATGAAGGATCAAGTTCCCTATCAACTGGCATCATTACGTTCTCTCCGACAAACTTGCAGAAAAAATCGAGGAAAATTCATGTAAAACGCTTTAGCGGAGTTTTTCCGACCAAGGAAGCGTTTGAGCGTTTTGCAACCTAAGACAAAGTTCAATTCAATTCAATTTTTATTTACTCAATTTAAGGGTACATTAAGATGCTTAATCCGATCTTATAAAACTGTACCACTAGATAATCAGGATTTTAGATTAAAAACTAGGAAATAAAGTTGTAGAGCGAAATGAGTTGCATAAAACTCCATGGAAAACCCGGAAAAGCGGGAAATTCATCGGAAAAATTTTCATCGATATGATAAGTGATAAATCTGTTTCAGGAAAAATGCAGAATTTTCCAATTTTTCTGGAAAATTTTCCGAAAATTTCCGGAATTTTCCGACTTTTCCGGAAAATTTTCCGACAAAAAAGTTTTATAAGCTATGCGGAATAATTTTTTTTTTCGTCCTACTGGGATCAATATTTTCTCTTCAACAATCATGAAAACTTGCATGAAAAATCGACGAACATTCATGTAAATTTTTAAAAAAAATTTCATAGTAATAGGAAAAGTCTGTGGAAAACATAGAAAATAGGGAAAATTCATGTTATATGGGATCAAGTTGGAATACAGCTAAAAAGCGCTGTTTAAAACATAATTTGAATTTCATAAACCATAAATGAGACTAAAATGTAAATAAGAAAGAAATAGAGTGAGAGAGGGAGAGAGAGGGAGAGAGACAGATATAGAGTATTGTAAATAAGATGAAGAGGGTGCAGAAGGGAGGAAATATATTTAAAATGAAAGGTCAAAAAAAGAAAAAAGTAAATAATATGAAGAGGGCGGAGAAGAGAGGAAAAACGTGAACGATAAATATCTTTACAACAATATTTAATTTGACAAACAGTCTCATTCCTATTTTGATATGTGTTGAATTTCAAAAAGAAACCTGAATTTGACACTTTATCAACTACGATATTTTCAACTTTTATCGCTGAAAATATCTGTAGTGAGCATTTTCAACTCGCTCACGCATCTTTAACTTACGAGAACAATTTCGACGCCCAAGCTCTGGAGTTGGTTATGGTAAAATCAGCAAATTCGAATTTTTTTTTGAAAATCTTTTAAATCATTTTCATTACAGACACAATCTGCATCGTCCCAACATATCATCTCGAGAGCGTTACTAACCATGGCGAAGTGCGTCTCAGCCGTAAAGAAAACTCAGGCAACAGCTAAAATTTAACTTTCGTTGGTGTATTTAGCAAGAAAAATTTTCAATTATAAGCTTTTGTTCTTTAGCGATATTTTGACGCAAAAGTTCTGTAAATAAAAATAATTTTTACTCGAATAAATTTTTTGAAAAACTGGTAAATCAGTGTCTTTTCAGCCGTCATAAAATTGTTTTAAAATATCTCCATGCAGCACGTAATAACAATTTAGTTAACGTGAAAAAGGCAGAAAATAAAATAAGTAAAAAACGAGTTTTCAAACAAAACTGAGGCCAAGCCGCAGGAAAAAGTAGAAAATAAAGTTTTCTTCACACACAGAGGTGGACTCAGATTTTATTCGCTGACAATCACCGATATATTTCAGTATGATCAATCAGAGGTAATAAGTGATTTGATTCATGAAGAGAAAGAATATTCAAGAGAAATGTCCCAATCAAAAAATCTGAGTCCATCTCTGTGTGTGAAGAAAAGTTTATTTTCTAGTTTTTCATGCGGCTTGGCCTCAGTTTTGTTTGAAAACTCGTTTTTTACTTATTTTATTTTACTGCTTAGCTCCCCTGAATATTTTCCTTGGACAAAAAGGACATTATTTCCGTAGCTTTTGTTCTACCACATTGTAGATTTTTGGCTACAGTTGAATACAGTCAACAACTCTTCAGTAAATTGGGTAAATGATGTAACGCCAAGACTTTTTTTCATTGCAATGTCACTTGATGTGTATTTTTTCTTTTATATTTTTCTTGTGGTGCTGCCCCAAATTAGTCCTTGAATATTCAATTAATGATTTACCGCAAACTTTACAAAAGTTTTCCTATTTCCATTCTCTAAACGCTCTTTACTTCAGAATCGGCTGGAGTTATTTGCTAATTTATATTACTTATTACATATTTTCTTCTGATAGGGGCTTAATCTTAGAGCATATAACAAACTAGAATGCCAAATCAAGCCAAATAATTGAAGTGTCTTCATGTTTGTGTTAAGCTTAAGTTTCTAGTGTGGGAGAACAGTGCAGGTATAAGCAGCTAGCAGAACTCATGAAGGAGCAGTCAGTACAAGATATTATTAGGGATTGTGGGCTTCACTCATGACACAAATTCATACGATACCCGCATTCCTGTTTTATATATGTTCTAAAGGGCATAATACCAGAAATCATAATACTGTTTAGATAAACTTTGAGCACAAGAACTATATGTAGCAAACAAATAGGGGAATGGTACAATACCGATTGAAACAAAGTTGTGGGTTCACAATTGCATTTGTGTCTTTGAAGATAAAATAAAAAAGAAATGAGAAATTTTTCCGAATTGGACTATTTAAAAAAAAAAAGTCCTTTGTATCCAGAATTTTATATTTTTAGTAAAAATATAGCCAAATGAATATAAACGTATGGTTACACATTGCAACTTTTGCTATGCAGCATTTAGATGGCAGCTGCTAAAGTTGCAGTGGTGTTTATATGTAGTGGAATGAAGTTACGGGCAGCCTGCAGTTTTTGTTGCGCTAAGCTTAAAAAAAAGCTGCAACCTTTTGAAAAAAAGTTGCAAAGATGTTTACATAAGTAATAGGTTTTTCCACTTAAACTATGAAGCTGTTTGTGGACAAAATTTAGCGAGTGAAAATAAAAAAACTATCATCATGAATTTCGTTGCATTGCAACCCTCCAGTAGCACAGCTTTTTGTGCGGCGCTGCCGTAAAAGTTTCAATATGTAACCGTACCCCAAATGTTACTATTTGGGGACTCAAACGGTTTATAAGAGCCTGTTTAGATGGCTCAGTATGCTGCGTCTGCCGCACGAAATTTGTAGGTAGGATGATGAGTAGGAGCAGGAATGAAGTGCAGCTATACGCTGGCAACACAGGCAGTTCTTGAGGCAGGACGTATTTTTTATTGGCTATTATGAGTCACGTGATCATTCCAGTTTCAAGAATTGCAGTATGTAGTTGTTACTTTACATAATTTGACGATGTATTTGTTCCACCGATTGGAAGGCAACAAGGCCATGAAGTTAACTGATGTACTCATGAAGGGCATTTTGAAGTAGGTACTTAAAAGCGTACCTCATACTGACACGTCTAAACAAGGTCTAGGTTTCTTCTCGATACACCAAAAATTTTGATACAAAGTGAAAGGGTAATGCCCATTTTAGGCCCGATATGGACAGACATGAAAGATGTCTTAAACGATGAATTATGATACTCTGAACATATTTTATTAATAATGTTTATTTCAATTACGCGGAGGAAGGCCTGGGGAGGGGTAAAAGTTTGATCTAGTACATTTTTGAAAATCTTAAATAGCCATACTCACTGTTTTAGTATTTCCCTCTTTTTTATTCGAACTGAGGTACTACCAGATTTTTCGCACATAATATCGGCTCTAATTTGGTAAGGTTATGTATGATCGGAAAATGCGTTTCACTGTTCGCCTAATCAATTACCAGCTCTAAATCGTAGAAAAGAAAATTTGGTCTGCATACTTCTAGGTTGTTGGTAGGAACCCCTGGGGGGGGGGGGTGTTGGAGCCAATACGACATGTTACATATCAAACTAAAGGTTTCGCTGAGTACTATCGAGTGGTGAACTTTTTTTTCCAATTCCGAAAACTTTCTCGGGACGTTTCTGTTACCGGAAACCCATTTTCATGCGCTTTGGTCACATACACCCCAGTTACTACATTTCGAATATATTTGCAATTCTTTCTTCCATGGCCATTAGTACTCTGTTGTTAACATGTTTATCATAAGAAGTCATTCTTCATGATGTACCAATTCCGCACAATCACGAGAAATTGAAATAAACATTGTTAATAAAATGTGTTCAGAGTGGAGTAAATGATCGGACTCGTTAAAAACGATTGCAACCGAAAGGAAACGTCCAACTTTTAAGTATGATATAACCTCAAATTCATAGTTAGTGCTTATGAATTTCATATGAAATACGAAAAAATGGATGACGACTCTTTTATTGAATAAGGGATAATAGTAAACTGCATCATAAAAATAGTAAATTTTATATGAACATGAAAAGAAGAGATGATAAATGACAATGGCGTGTACTTGGATAAAAATTAAACTCTTTCTTTTATTTTGCTTCTACTTTTTGAATACTTGTAAGATAAAGTTGTAAAACCATTTCAAAAAGCTCTAATAAATCGTCCGTTTTTGTGACAAATCACAAAAATCTCCCCAGCAATTAGTCAGTTCACGACATTACATTGTAAGCATTGAATTCATCTAAATGTAACGGAAGCGGAGGGGCTTGGAATGTGACGGCATGGAAGCATTGCGATTAGGCCTTTAGACTGTAGATTTCTTATTGTGTAAATGTTTTTATTAAATGTTTTAGAATGGAACTTAACGTCGAAGTATGTATGTTAGCGATTTTTTAAGGCGGACTTAAATCATAAGCCTCCTCACGTGTAGTATATCGACTCAAGGTTAGAGAGGGATTATTTTTAGACATAAACAAATTCACACAAGAATGACTTGAATAGCTTGAAGTAACTGTGAAAGTGTCATTACCGAATATTTTTAGAATACTTATATAATATTAAAAGCTATTGTAATTCAGAAAACATTACCCAGAAGGCATTAAAAGTGAGCTCCCAAATAATAAAATATACAAAATGCTTGCATACATAAGTAAATACTTAAAATATATTTCACTTCCGCAATGCGTGGTATTACAGTTGTTATGCAAAACCCCCGGGATAATATACATACATACCATTGTAATGTGCTGTGAACATGCATGTTTACTAATTTGAAGGTCCTAAAGGCACTAAGTATGTCAAAAGCAAAGGGTTCTTTTAGCATTTTTGAAAGTCAACTACACTGGAAAAAAATTCTTTTTATGGTGCAGTGATTAAATTAAGAAATTCCAAAGAATCAGTTACCCTAGAAAATTGCTTAATTGGCGAAGAGTCCCAGTGTCAGCATTAAATGATTTTCAACCCTTCACGTACACAGTATTAATGGTGCGCTAAGCTTTCAACAACAACGGGCAGTTCACAAGCAAAATTTAATTAAAAGTTTTCCTTAGCGGAAGTTTCCCTTGAATTAAACAATACAAATTTCACCTTCCCACCACCTTCATTTTCACGCGGGTTTCACACAGCGTTTTTGCTTTTATTTTAAAAACACTTGCAAATTAAAAATTTATAAAAATTTTATAAGAAAGGACAAAGGCTAGAAAGGTAAAGAGTTGATTTTTGTACACTAAACGATATCTACTGGCATACATAGCTTCACGAACTAGAATTAGGTTAGGTTAAGAGGAGGGGCGACTAAGCCAGTAGGACCATGCGGACACCATGACTAGAGTTGAGCTGTTGCGCCTTCATCTAAAGTGGTTAGGCAAAATTTAGTATTTTTACGAGCTCGATTATTGCCGCTGGGGTTAGATTGAAAATCTTATATGAAGGGATAAGTGTTTCTCCAGTGATTCCTTAAGAGCTACTAACCTTTTAGAGCTTACAAGTGATCCGGGAAGCTAAACAACATTTCGGTTTTATAAAATATGTTTCATGGTTTCAAAGTTGTAAGACATTCAAATTTGATGGTATAAAAATAGATCCAATGGTTTGTCCTTTTTGTTAAGGAATCCTCCTATATGGATTCCTGTTAATGTTAAGTTTCTATGTATGTATATAATGCATCGGTCTATCAATATCTTAAAAGGTATCTTTGCAAGCTATTTTTAGAGGTGGAGTTGTTCTGCTGTGTCCACTGACATGACTCGGAAATTGACAAAAAGGAGAATGTTATAGCGATATTCTTAGATCTGAAAAGGGTTTCTGATATGAAGTCTTATTACAGAAAATAGCATTTATAAGAATTACAGAAAATACCCTTTCTTTTTTCCATTCCTATCTTACCATCAGAACACAGGTAGTCAGTCTAGTTCAGGTAATAAGTGATCCTCTTCGGATTAAGTGTTTGGCACTACAGGGAACGATTTTGGTACCAATCCTTAATCTATAAATGAGTGTGTGAGTCGAGCAGGGAGCATATTGTACCGTTTTCAGATGACACGGTCTTGCTATTTAGTGGAGAAAACTGGTCACTTACTTTGTCAATTGCGCAAAAAGGCATTAAAGCAGTGCATGTTTGGTTAGCAGGCTTCACTTATTTTCTTGTGTGTGTGCGTGTGTGTGTGTGTGTGAGCGCATGTGTGTTTTGAGTGTATGAGTATGGGCGTGTGTTTGAGAGCGTATGCGTGTGTGCATGTGTGGGAGAGTGTAGCTATCTACGTCGACGCGTTCTCAGGCAGTGCCCAAATATATAGTAAAGAACGAAATTTTTGTATGGCAGCTCTCCACATCGACCCATGAGGCAGTGTCGAAATGTATTAATAAATGGCGAATGGATAGGATGTCCCATCTTAGATGCTACACCCAGAGGCTGTGGATAAGTCATACTTAGACAATCAAAAATTGTATGGGGGGTGGGGAGTCCTAGGTGTTTTTGCAATAACGGTATTTATTAATGTTTGGGTATATTTTTATGGATCACCGTGTAGCTTCTGAACGGTACACCCTATGATGATTTAAAATTTGTTTTGTTTTTGATAGATAGATAATCGTTGGACTTTTCCAATGGCCTATACATTTTTCCCCTCCTCCTATCCGTTTTGAAGTTATTGCTCAACAAATTTAAAATACATTTAAGTCCCGTTATCTCGGTAACAGTCAGGATTACAACAACAATTTTTTTATTTGTCTAAGCATGACCTATTCATAGCGTTCGGATGTAAGACTCAACACGGGATACCCTGTATGTCACTTTTTCCATGTAGGCATGAGACTGAGGGATCTTTTAGGCTATTTCTATACGGTACTCATGTTGGTGAGAATTGGGAGAAGTTCGGAAAGGGTCTTCTGACTATTACAGTGATACCCCTGAATTGAAAGAACATATATGTATATGTGTGCTATCTATCTATGGAGTGTAATTTGGGAAGCAATGGAAACCGAGTCTCCTGTCTTGCTAAGATCGTGTCGTAGGTACTGTTGTAAGGTTGTAGTAGCTGTAGGCTATAGCTTTCAGTTGTTGAATTTTGGGGCGATATGTAGAAGAATACACATATGTGCGCCGTGTAAGACATGGTGTGAGAAAATGAAAATGAAAAAAAATGGAAGAAACTGTTTATTTTCAGATCTTTTTTTTCTTTATTCTTGTCAAGTACAGTAAGGTTAAATAAATAAAATTCAAAGGAATTTTTTGTAATTAGCAAAACTATATTTTTTTTAAAAATTCAATATTCCCTTGGCAACGTTCTGTATTTTTTTTTAAATATTTTAATATTTTGTGTAATATCCGTTATGTCTAATGACTTCAGCGCGCGCAACGGTCCGACATAGATTTAATTAATCTGTCAATTATGTCAGGGTAAATACTTTCCCATTCACTTATAATGACTTCCAGTAATGACGCCTTGCTACCAAATTTCCTTCCACTAATTTTTCTCTTCAAAATACCCCCAAGATTTTCAATAGGGTTCAAATCAGGCGATTGGGCCGGCCAAACCATGACTTGAATTCCATTTAACTGGAACCATTCTTTTACCACCTTCGAAATGTGTTTCAGATCGTTATCCTGTTGAAACACCCATCGAAGTGGCATTTCTTCATCAGCGTATGGTAACATAATCGTCTTTAGTATATTTGTATACTTGAAACGATCCATTATACCGTTGATTTCATAAAGAGGACCAACTCCTCTAGCCGAAAAGCAACCCCACACCATAACGCTACCCCCTCCGTGTTTGTCTATAGGTACAATGTCGTCGGTCAAGTCGTTTTCCTTTGGGTCTTCGAACAAAACGATTTCCATCGCAATTTAACTGGTTAAATTTGCTCTCATCACCAATTAATGTGATCCAGAGCGAATGTTAATCTAAAAAATCTATGTCTCATAATAAGCTGGTAAATATTACCTGTTTTTTGCATGTCTCTTCGTCAATAAAGGCTTTTTGCAGTACGATAATCAAGTAAATTACTCTGTATTGCGCGCCTTCGTACAGTGATGGGGTCAACTGTTAGATTCAAGGTCCTTATAATTGTCGGTGCGGGTGTGAATGGGTAATTCCTAATTATGGAAAGTATGCTCCGATCTTCCCTTTTTGTTGTTGTCCTCGGTCGACAGGTATGTATTGTCCCTGTGTGTCCTGTTTCCCGAAATTTCGCAAATATTCGACTTACGATTGATCTGTTAATGCTATATTTCCTTGCAACACTGTATTTCAATTTCAATTTCAATTCAATTTATTCAAAAATACTTTGGTATAGTGCACAAGACTTACAATCTAAAATACAGGATATTGTCAGAATTGATAAACTATTAGAAAATTAAAGTTAAGACTAGTGTGCAAGTTACCTAACTACATATAAATCCTTTAAGTAGTACATATATCGTATAATTAGGTGTAGAAATTAAGTTGGATTGTACAATTTAACTAACATAGCGGTATAATAAATAATATTGAAATTAGAAATTATACAGTTAAAGATATACAAGAGAGAAACAATCTAATAGTTGGTAGAAAAAGTAACAAGTGCAAGTAATTAAGTTCTAACTTACATACTAAACAAAAGTAGTAGATCTTATTGTATAAAATAAAGTTACAAATATTAATTGTTTACAAACACAAAAAACCTAAAAGAAATAGCCGAAAATGTAGCAGTCCCATTGATAGCAACACATTATATTGTTAACCAATAGAATAGAGTACGGTAAAGAATTCCAGGTTCCTGCAGCTTGAACAAAGTAAGAGCCCTCTTGAACCATTCTACGATAACGGGGAATTAGAATATTACGATGGCGTGACGAATTCAGGAGTTGGATGCAATTCGCAAGGTAATCAGGTTGTCCCGTATTAATGAGCTTATGGAGGAAGCGAAGTGACCTGCGCTTTAAGTATATATCTAGAGTACATCCGACTAACCTAGTCTGAAAGCCAGAAACGTGGTCAAATCTACGAAGACCGAAGGCGAACCTCACACAATCATTGAAAGCAACGTTTATTCTGCGTAGGCAGGTAGAGTCTAATTTTGGGAAAATCAGGCTCCCAAAGCTAAAATGTGGCAAAATCAGAGCTTTGATGAGCTTCAGTTTGTTGTTCGAACTTAGAATTTGTGCGGACAAGCAGAGCCTGCGTAGCTCACAACAGACCTTTCCCAGAAGTGATCTGACATAACCACAACATTTCATATCTGCATTGAGCCTTATTCCAAGATTTGTGACTTCATCAACATATGTTAAAGCTTGTTCCCCGAGAAATATGGAGGGGATAGGTCTAGTCAAGGTACCACCAACCCAAAATGACACATTGAGACTTGTCAGGATTAGGTCATTCGCTAGAGATCAGTCATAGATTCTGGCAAGATTCTCATTGACTCGCTCCAAACAATCCTCGAAAAACCCAATCGGTCTACTACTGTATAACTGGACATCGTCGGCGTATAAGTGGATGCTGACTTGTTGGATAACGCTAGGTAATTCGTTGATGTATAAGCTGAACAACAATGGTCCTAACACAGACCGGTGAGGAACGCCAAGAGGTACAGGTAAGAAGTCTGAATCACACAAAAAATTTTATAGTTGTAATAGTAAAAAAAATTTCTTTCGTTGTTATTTACTTAACCTCAATGTACTTGACAAGAATAAATAAAAAAAAAATTTGAAAATTAACAGTTTCTTCTATTTCTTTACATTTTCATTGTCTCACATCATGCGTTGCTAATGTTTTGCACTGCATTTCCACCATGGTGGTCCATAGAACGGGAGGTGATAGTACTCACCTAGGAAACCAAAAAATTTTATGGCAGGGGGGGGGGAGGGATATCAACCTTTTCGGAGTTACAGGGTGATAAAGAAACTATGCTAGGTTTTCAAAAAATACCCTGTATCTTAAAAAGTACAGGGTGTACGGTATGCAGAATTTTATGGCCAACGACTGCTCAACCAGCTCCGCGCTCCCATCCTCTCAGAAGTTATTGGGGTCTAAAATAAAAATTTCGGATTCTTACTTTTGTTTAATTTTACATCTAGTTTTGTTGCTAAAAGATCATTAACATAAAATGTTTTTATGAAAACTATAAACTGTGGACCCATTACACCGAATGTACTAACTGTAGCCGTTAAACAGTAATTAGCTCATTAATGAGGAGAATCTACAGTTGACTAGAAAAAAAAGTTATGCTAATGACCTTTTTGCAAAACAAAAAACAAGAGGTCAAAGTAAAATAAAATATATTAAAAAAACTTTTAAAATAAATAACTTTTGTAAATAAAATGCACTAAAAAGTAAAAAAATTACTCTTTTTCGTTCTCAGTATTATACACAAGAAAAGTTTAATCGCAAAATAAGAAATGCTACAACTCAGATTAAATCTTAAAATGACAATTATGATTATAGTTATGGGGAGAAGGGCCATACAATTTAGCATACAATCAGCTTTATACAGTAATTGTACACCCTGTACATACTTTTTCAGATACAGGGTGTAACTCCGAAACGGTTGATATGCCCCCCCCCCCCCCCCCCCTTGCCTTACAATTGTTTGTTTGCCTAGGTGTGAGTACTATCACCTCCCGCTGTATGGATTACCATGGAGGAAACACCCTGTACACATGACATGTAGATTTCATGTAGATTATAAATACAATTTTACCTGTTAAATATAAACAAAGCTCAAAGTTACGAATGCATTTAGTACGTACATTATATCTTATGGGTGCATTCATAAGTAAAAGCAGAAAAAAAACACTTCTATTTTCGTCACACTGTTTAATTTAAGTTTAACCTTGTCACGCCACTTATAATGTGCATAATTTAAGCAATTTCATTAGTGCAGAGAGACTATGCATGCAGGCGAGGTACTTTCGTTTACATGTCATTAAAAGCGAAGCGTAACGAATTCATCTTTTGCACCATGAACACGGTCGATGTCAAAGAAATGCAAAAAGCTTTGCATAAAACTTCATTAAATTGATTCCAAGTTCTCGTCTTGAAGGAAGACCATTAATTAAAGCTTAGAACGATTAGGAAAGCATAACTACTACGCGGTACAAGCATGTAATTATACTTCCGTTATTATTTAAGATAAGTATACGTACATCGTCATTAAGCTCTCATTCAGTTGAACGGTGATTAAGATAATTTTATGATTTCGATTGATTTTCAATGAATATTAAGAAGGATGGAAAGCTTGGAAAAAGAAATAATTGAGATGTTTTCATTCATTTCCTTTTTCTATTACTTGACATATTTTTTATATGGAGAATTTGACATAGGGCCCAAATTGAATGTTGTCAAATTTAATTTCTGTGCCGGAGGTAGATTCTAATACCCTAGCCTAGATGATGAAATCATTCTATTCCATTTGCCATTCGATTTGTAACGCATTTGTTTGCATGTCCGCCTGTCCGTCGGTCATACCCGTCCGCATGATAACTCAGGAAGACGTACACTTAGACTGCTAAAATTTTGCACACGGGCATTTATAAAAAAAAAAGCAAATTTAAGTTCGAAAGTGGGACAAATCGGACAGGTCCTTCGTAGAGTTGCCATACAAAAATTTCGATATATTTGGGTACTGCTCGGGAACGCGTTGACGTATAGAGATGAAATTTGGTAAATGGTGTTTCCATAATAACAGTCAAAACAAAAATATAAAAATATACTAAATCGGGCAACCCTATTTTGGTGCTGCCATACAAAAGTAGAAAGTAAAAAGATTCCAAAAATGAGTTAAATCGTTCAACTCCTTCTTCGTGTTGCAATACAGAACTTTGGGTTTTCTTTTTATTTAACTTTTATTTTCATCTAGGGTATATTATTATTGGTCTTAGATCAATTGTAACTTTTTCTCTTGTTGTAAAATTATGTCTTCGCCTTTCTTTTATTTTCCTTTATTTTCTTCTGTTCTATACAACTTAATATTATTTTAACTGTTGTAAGTAGTCGTAAGATAGTTTAAATGTTTTGTTTCTTTTTAATGGAATTCTCACGTTTTTATATTTTTAGTATATGTTGAAATTTGAATTAAATAGCGAATATATATGTGTAAACCTTAGAATAAATAGCAAACAGGAATTATGATTAACGGGAATATAACCGTAGTAAAGTTCTGCTTGTGTAAGTATCACCTTTTTATGTGGTTGAATGATCAGAACAGGCGTAAAACTCTATGTGACGTTAAAGATGGACTCATATTATTACAAATATAATTATTTATTTTTTTGGATATTAATCTTGATTTAATAATAATAATAAAATAAACTTTATTCCAGATAAAACTACACAAGATATTATAATAATTGTTATAAGTAATAAATAAATCTGATATGAAAATTAAATATATCCAAGGAAAATAAATTAAAATTGAAAAATTAAAACTCACAAAGTAGGTGGATATATACTTACAGAAAACTGCATTTCTACTGCAGAAAATAAAATAAAGCATTACTTCACTGAAAGTATTACATTAGTTATCCCAATTGCAATCACTTCGATTCTTTCCAAGGTTTTTGAGTTTATCATTAATTCCAAATTAATTAAGTATCTAGAAACTAATCAACTCATCAATTATAACCAATATGGCTTCCGGACTAGACACTCATCTGGAGACTTGCTAAATTTTCTTATGGAACGTTGGAACCGTAGTCTCCATAATTTTGGTGAGTCAAAAATCGTTTCTTTGAATATTTTAAAGGTCTTTGATAGAGTCTGGCATCTTCACCTTTTAGCCAAACTTAAAGCACTTGGTCTCTCCCCTTATCTTTTATTATGGATTGAAGGTTTTTTATCCGGGCAACAAATACGGGTTTGGCGATTCATCAGAATCTCACGTTATACATTCCCGTGTGTCCCAGGGCTCTGTTATCTCTCTATCTCTCTTCTTAATTTTCATTAATGATCTGTTTTCCTTACTTTCAATCCCATCCATAGCTTTGCCGATGACAGTATGCTTGATTTCACTCCTTTGATACTCTTGTGATCTCTAGAGGGAATGACGCATGTGTCAAACGAGATTGTGTGACTAGATCATTGAATAACGATCTTGATATTATCCTTGCTTGGGCCAAAGCCGTTTCATCTCTATAAAACAAGATCACCATTTAACCCCTCCCATTTCATTTGTTACAGCTTTAATTTTAGATTCATCGTCGCTAAGCATTCTTGGCATTAACATTTCCAGTAAGTTAAGCTGGACTGACTACATCTTCTCTTGGAAGAAATATTTCAACCCATCAAATCTATAGCGCTCCTCTACAAGTCCTATATCAGACCTAGAATGGAATACAATTCTCACAACTGGGCTGGGGCTGGGACTGGGCCGTACAGCTTTAGCTTTGTTGGATATTGTCCAAAAGCTCATTGGCGATTTGGCAACAAATCGTCATATCGACTGAAGGCTTAAACACAATTGCGACGACAGAGCGACAGAGTGACAGACGGCAGCAGGAAATTTGCTGACAAAACAGGCAATTGAAAAATTGGAAACACAATTGCAACGACAGGCAGTGAGCGGCGATTGTGAAAGAAGAAGATACTGAAATTTTATTTGTTTTTCGTTTTGTTTTAAAGTGGATTTTTATTGGGTATTTGCATATTTTGCAAGTGATCTTGCCATTCGATATTTTTTTATAACTATCGCGAAGATTCTTCCACTTTTTTCTACAGTTATTAACTGAAAATACAGATATTAACTAAATTAAACAAATTTAAGCGCCTCGCAATATCTATCCAAACCTGTCTTGTAAATCATAAATTATTTTATGATTTCGCACTTCCTCAATCAATTTTTTCTCAAAACTCATTCTGTTAAAATTACTGCGGCGTGCTACCACCTCAAAAAGACAAAACTAAATGCCAAAACATTTCATTCGTTGGATTTTATTGGTAGTACTGCAGCGACGACAGCAAAATTAGAATCTGATCAATCCCGACGACAATTTCGTCGCCCGCTTACCGTCGTTCATCGAAATTTGGTGCATTCGCATAAGACGCTGTGTTTTTAAAGTTTGACAGCGGAATTTCGTCGTCAATTGTCGTCGCACGTCACAGTTGTGTTTAAGCCTTCACTCGGGCACCGCTACAATATAGGATATCTTTCCCTCCTTTATCGCTACACGTATAGCCAATGTTCCGATGAAATGTCTAGTCTGTGATCCCTTGTACATTAATTCCTGCACGCAATACTTACGCTCTAAGCGCGCACATCCTCTCATCCTTCAAAATACTTTCGGCCGTACAGGAAAAGAGAAGTATGATCGAACCTTCGACGATCAAAAATAAATTGAATCCAATCATTTAAAGTGACCTGCAACTTACGTGCGCAAAAGCTATCTAACTTAGGAAAATTCATGCTTCCGAAAGTACAGAGCAGAAAAATCAGAGTATAAATTACTTAAATTTTACCAAGCATCATTTGGACATTATCACAGCATTTCATTTTCTGGCTTAAAACAATATCTAGATTGGTCACGTTATCTATCATAGCTCGAATACAATCAGCCTGAGGAATTAATTCAGAAAGAATCATGAAAAAGGACCTCAAATGCTTTGAAAAGGGATTTAGAAAACATAATAAGGAAGGCTTCTCGGATGCTTCTTAAGAAGTAATGATGGAACATCTTCCTCATCATATGCTCTGTTATAAAATGTAATGCACTGCAAAGGGAAATGCCAACTTTTCATACAACTTTAGGTCCGACATCAACATACGTGAGAGATGTCCTAAACGATGAATATATTTTATTAACAATGTTTAAATTAAGCTGGGCAGAGCTTTGGTGATCGGATGTAGCTTGAGCGACTTACTTAGGCCAAAAAGTGGACTTTCCTACTTTTCGTGATTGCGCGGAATTGGTGCGTCGTGGAAAATCACATTCTATGAGAAAAATGCGCACAACAGAACAATAATGGCCATGGAAGAAAGAACTGGAAAATATATGTGAAATGTAGTAGTTGGGGTCTACGTGACCCAAGTGCATGAAATTGGTTTCCGGTGACAGAACGTTCCGAGAAAGTTTTCTGAATCGTTAAAAAAGTACACCACCCGATAGTACTCGGTTAGACCTTTAGTTTTATATACAACATGCCATATTGATACTACCCCCACCCTAAAAGTATGCAGAGAAAAATGTTCTTCTACGAATTGTAGCTGGTAATGAGCCGAGGAGAACAGTGAAACCCGTTTTCCGAACTATTAGAACCCTATTGAGTTAGAGCCGATCTAATGTGCAAAAAACCTACTACAACGGAATTAGTACAGACCCTTGGTTACACCACATAACTAATAGAGGAAGCGTCATTGAAAATTCATATGAGAGTTTATGCGAGTTCTGGGAGTGGGGGTGGATATAATAAAAGGAGTAGACGTTTAAGAAAAGTACTAGATTGAATTTAAAAAAGTTTCCCCAATTGCACTTTAACCTAAAGTAACACACGAGACGATGCCGTTTTGTGCAATATGCAGTTACAACTGCATACACTTAGGACTCGTTTACTTACATTTCTATGTTTTGAATGAATGAGAACAGTTTGAGAAAAAATACCTAGATTTACTTCTTCTTCATATAAGTATATCCCAATCTGTAATCATGTAATCAAGGTATTTGCCATTAATATTTAGCTAGACTTAAAATTGCTGATTAAGCTGAAGACTATACAGAACAGTGAGTTCCATAAATATTTTGCAGATTGGAAACAGCTTTGGCATAACTGCACTATTTAGGGGCCATTTTAAAGAGGAAAATATCAAGATTAAATAAATACTTTTTGATAAAAATGTAAACTTTTCTTAGTTTTTCTATCAAATTATTTGGCAATATTTAGAGGTGTTCATAAAAAAAAAAAGCTTGTAGGTATCCACAAAAAGTTTTTCGGGCGTAACCCGTGTGCTAAGTGGAAACTAAATGTCTAAACCAATAGAATAGAAGCAGCGCACTCCTGTATCTTACTAGCTCGCGTGCCAACGGATACAAAATTTGCGTGGCTCGTTCGATGCGCTTGTGAAGTGCAGGATCCTGTTCAGATTGGTCAGTATTAGGTGCTCTTTGAGGTACCTTAAAATGCCCTTCATGATTACATCAATCAACTAACTGCCCTTGCAGCGTTAAGGCGAATCTACACTCTGCAGTATATTTCACTTCCCGTGGTTGTGAAACATTCGGGGGGAGAGAAAATCCCAAATGTGATTCCCCGGCAAAATCTTTTTCTTATCTTCTGCGGGTATTGCTTTTCCTAGATGATTCGAAAGCAATTCATCAAGAATTATTGCATTCGGGATACGTTCCTTCCAGAAGGCCGTCCCGTCAGCAATAAGAAGATGATAATATTCCGCAATAAAATTTATCTTCGTCGGAATATGATGCGTGAATTATCCGCGTATCATCTTGCATGCTGGGTGAGATCGCGATCGAGTGTAGTAAACGACGACTGTTTTGTGGATGTGTGTACATATGTGTTTCATATTTCCCTTAAAATTTATACGAAATTCCCACCTATTCATTGTTACAGCCCAGATGAAATCTGTTTGTCATTCCATTTGTAACGCACAGAAATAATGCTAATGTCTATCTGTTTGTCTGTCTTTACGATAACTCGAGAGCGCACTCACTTAGAGTGCTGAAATTTTTCACAAGGGGCTTTTATTAAAAACAATAAATTTAAGTTCGAAAATGGCACCAATCGCGTAACTTCTACGTAGGGTTGCCATACCAAAATTTCATTTTTCACTATATATTTGGCCATTGTCTGAGAACCCGTCGACGTGGAGAGCTTAAATTTGGTACATGATATTTTCAATAGTAAATAAAATTTCAATAAGTAAAAAAAAATTAGTCTTAGATTAATTCTTATGATACCGATTTTACAGTATACGAAAAACCCAAAATTTGTATGCGGCAACACCAAGAAGCGGTTGCCCGATTTAGTCCATTTTTGAATTTTTTTTTACTATTCTATGAAAATACCGTGTACAAAAAACGAATTTTTTGTATGGCAACCCTATGAACGAGATACCCGATTAATTCAATTTTCGAACTTAATTTTCCTTTTTGTTAGAAGCCTATGTGCAAAATTTCAGCTCTCGAATTGCACGCGTTCTCGAGTTAACGTGACGGACGATCGAACCAACACGCAAAAATCAAAATAAGTTTTAATATATTAAGCGTGGGTGTCCCCATTTTTAGTATACCCTATCATCATCTAGGACAGGGATTCCCAAACTATTATGGGCAAGAGACCCCTTTTACAAAATGAATTAATACCTCAGACCCCGATAGCCAAATTACTTTAAAATTCCTATCACTAGTTTTTTCCTCTTATTGATACAAACTACTTACCAATTTAAAAACTTTGCGGTTGGTTAAGTGAGAAAACTTGAAATCATTTTCTCATCAAAATTTAACAAAATAAGTAGACATAAAATTCAAGGGTAATTAATAATTATTAATACAAATTACGTAAAAATACTTAAGTAGGTAATTATTTTTTGAAATAAACATTAAAATAGCAAAGTAAAGATAAACAAATAACAAAATTCTGTGTGATGGATGAACCTGGTGACTTTCTACCAATCTAGCTAAATCCGGTTTAATATTGGTGAGTTGCAGCCTTAAATCTCCGCGTTCGTTGGTTTTCAAACGGTTTGTTTTTTTTTTGCCAAAATGTTTGTAACCACACTGAAGTCATTTTCGACTAGGTATGATGATGGAAAAGCGATAAGGTATTTTTCAGTAATGTTCCACAATGCAGGATACTGTGCTTCAATTTTGCATTGCAACCAGAACTTCTGGTTGCTTGGGTTGAACTTTTGCTTAAGCTCCTCGTCTGTGCTGATGGTAATCAACTCTTCTTGCATTATTGTACGGATTTATTATCCATTGAAAAATTTGTAAATTTTAGGAGATCCTCAAACCTCTTAGTAAAATCCTTGTGTAATGCGTCCAAGTGAGTGACATATGATAAAATAATATCGTCTTGAAGCATTTCTGGTAATTTTGCCAAATGTGGAAACTGTGAATATTTCTGCTTAAATTTTGTTTATAAAGGATGAGTTTATACAAAGGACAATATTATTGATTTTGTTTTAATCAAGTCACCCTGTTCAACATACCAAAGATATCAGTCAAGTAATTAATATGTTTGAAAATTGTTCAGATTTTCTTTCAAATTCGGATTTTTTTCTAGTAAAAACTCCAACAGAGATTCAAAAAGAGCTGAAAATTTTGCTAATCAAGAGCCTCTTGATAGCCTGCGAACTTCAGTGTGCAGAAGTAACCGAGTAAAGACTTCGTCGTTTTCATCACAAAGCTGAGCAAATAACCGAGAGTTCAAAGAATTGCTTCGAATCTTGTTGACAGCATTTATAACATATTGTAAAGACTGATACAATCTAGGACTCCGATTTTTTGCTACTAAATGCTGTCTGTGAATCACGCAGTAGTCGATGAGTGTATTATCATTCAAGCTCCAACGAATTTCAAAACGCAAATGAACTTTCAACCTAAGTGCAAGCTTGTTATTTAGTAAAATATCAGGAGCATGTTTGGACTTGAACTTGATCATGATTTCGTTCTTGTTCGTATATGCGTCAAATAAAGAGCAAGTCAAAACGTGCCTGAAAGACTTGTACGCTCGAACACATTGTCTTCCACGAACTTGTCCACACTTATTGACTTGCCCAGTTTTTCATCTTGCACGAACTTGTGCACGCTTATCGACTTGTTGAGTTTCTTAAAAGTACAACAATGATACTTCCTACTAAATTATTAGTCATTCTTATAACAAGTTGGTACATGTAACACAACTTCTACAGTGTCTTGAAAGTTTCAAATAAGAGCTTGTGTTAATTAATAGGGGTCAATTTTTAGACTTCGTCGACCCCTAAAATCAGTTTTCGTTTATGTCGACCCCTGGGAAACCGATATCGACCCCTTGGGGACCCCTGATCTAGGATATACATATGGATCCAATCGAGGAGCACTTTCTTGGCCATACAAAATTTTGATTTTTGACTATATATTTGGACACTGTCTGAGAACTCGTCGACGTAGAGAGCTAAAATTTTGTACACAATGTTGTCATAAAAATGGTAAATAAAATTAAAAAAATTAACTACATCGATCAATCCCTTCTTGGTGTTGCCATACAAAACTTTCAGTTTTCATTTTATTTAATTTTTAGTTTCATCCAGGGTAATTCTTTCTCTTGTTTTTTATTTACATAATGCGCATAGTATTTAGGATCAAAAGAAATACTGAAAGTAGTCTTAAGAAGATTTTTTACATTTTTGTTGTCAAAAGTGTTTTGGAATATTTTTATAAAATTTTTTGATAAAGACTTATGGACTTTGCAAATTCATTTAGTTGCTGTTTGATTTCATATGGATATCTCATATCTCATCATACTTTCATTAGAATTTTAAGCAGATTTTTTTCTTCTTGGATAAATATCATAAGGGAATCCTATTTATTTCGCTCAATTTTTTACAAGGATTTTTTTCTCAGTGTATCTTCCGCATTACATTATTTTACAAAAAAATATGAAAGTGCGGCAGAAATACACATAAAATATTCACAGTCACCTTGGAGATATTTGGTTGGACCCACCGTTATATACGGCCTTGGGATTAGTAGTTTTATAAGGGTTTCCTGTACAAAATATACCTCCCCATATAGCAAATATCATATTTTGATTTTTTTTAGCTGAAATCTATCACCCTATGCACTATCGCGGTGTATGTAAAAATTTCGCAAGAAATTTCATAAATGTGTTGCGAATGATGGAAAATTATATGCAGTTGACAACTTTGACGTTATTGCAAGTAAAAGCTTTTAATAAAACTTTTTGACCCAATTCTATACTCTAAGTGTACATTTTACATCCATCCAATCCAGTTTCCTAGTGTCGAATTGTATCCTACAAGTAAATCCCAAACAACATAAAAAATAGCAGTAGCTGTACTTCATTTGTACACGTTCCAGTTTCATTTATCTCTCAGTTATTTTATTTTTAAAAGAATGAAACTATTTCAGAACAGAACTGTTTGTTTCCTCGCTATTCAACTTCCCACTGGTTTTGTGTGTGTGTGTTTTTTTTTAATATTCTATGGATGGTTGAATAGAACGTTTCTCTGTTTTTCTGTCAAATACAATTTGCTGCATATATGTTTGTAGAAAGGAAAACATGACACAGAAATGCACGGGACAATTGAAGCAATTTTATGCATCCGTCATAACCAATTGGTGGAAAATCAAATGAAATAGATAAACGTATTGAAAAAGGATTTTCGAGCATTTTCGAAGTCAATACCTAGATTTATTTGACGATGCCTTTCATTTGAATAGATAATCTTGCGGGCAACGTAAATATTGATGACAGAAATTGATTCGATTTTATATGCAGCAATTAAATGGAAACTAGCGCATAACACCGTATGGATATGAAACATCAGAAATTTTTTTCAGGGTATAGGGATAATCTGTTATTTCTATTTTCCCTGTCTTTCATGTATTCAACGATAGATTAAGTCTCTTTTCGGATCACAATTAGATTCTCTTCAATCTGAGTCGAGATAACGATCATCCTACTCCTTTCAAAATCCTAAAAGAATCGCCTGGAAGAAATTTAGTAACGTAATAAAAAAGATGATTTAAAGTTGATGTCTTGATGAGCTGTATTCAAGAATTGATTTCTCTGAAATCTCTTCTATCTTAATGGAATGAGAGCTTATACTATTTCATAAAGATTACCATGGAAACTTTTAATATTTGCAGCCCTACAAGAATTCCTTAAAAATCTTCGAAAAATTAATAACAGCAGCCAAAAGTCAGGCTTAAATTGAAGGACACATTGCCAATTCATGAAAAGCATAACAAAATATGGCCAGGCTAACTAGGATTCTCTCCAAAGAATATAGAAATGTACTATGTAGTCATTTTTGAGAAGCTTAAATTGGATTTGTACAAAGTATTCTACCGAGTTCTTGGAGGCAGAGCTGGACTAAAAGAATGGACGTCAGGGCCGATGGATACCGGGTTAATCGCGCTACCACATAGTCTGGTCAAACGTTATGACTGCAGTTGAAGGAGAGCTATAAGTTAAAAATACTCAGAAATATCCCAGAACTTATAACACTGACAGGATGCGGAACCAAGATTGCTTATGGATGTTGCCAAGATAGCAGATATGGAAAATTTGGCATTCTCGTGGCGTCAAAAGCATTTCATATTATTTTTAGCATGATATCGTTTTTATTTCGAAAAACGTATGGAAAGATGTGTTTTTTATCAGATGGGTTCAACAAAGCTTTGAAATTTATGCTATATCTATGTGTACCCACTTTTAACACAACTTCCAAATTGAAAAACAAATATAAAAACTGTTTTCAAATGTTGTCTTTTTTTCTAATTTCTTTGCACTGCGTTGTCGCCGCTGCGGCGACAATGTAAGGTAAGCTACTACTCCGTTGTGACTGCAGCGGCGATATCCAAAAGAAATATTGTTTTTTTATTTAAATATATATATACTTGTTTACATTTTTTGTGGGTGTGTTCGTCTCGATGTCGCAATGTCGCGATGTCTTTTAATGGTGTTGGTTTTTAGGACAGGGGCTCGCATCCGGCGGGAGCAGGAGGGAAAAGTTTCAACTTCTTTTGCTTATAACTCCTTATCGAAAACGCACACAGAGCTCATTAAGGACTTAAATGAAAGCTACCATTGGGGGCTACAAGTGGTCGCTGAGAGGTAGTTAGGGTGTGGTCGCTGGCAGGCGAGCGGGCAGAATGGAGGGAGCCTAAATCTCAATTTGTCGTCCTATACATGTACAAAAAAGACACCGATCTGATTTACTTAATTTCAAAGCGGTTTTTTAGATAATCGCCTAGAAGGACAAGTAGGGTACTACGTTTTTTGAGTTTTTTGGAGGGGGAGGGGAAACGTTGGGGTATTTAGTTTTACGCTTATAACTCAACCATGTCACCTCGGACCATAGCTCTGTGGGTACTCAAAAGCCATATAAAACACATTAGAATTTGTACTAGATTTTCCGAAAACGTACTAGAAGAACTGTTTACCCCTCTGCAGGGAGCGTAGTATAATTTCTAAACTTTTTCTAAAACCGCCATAATTCTTTGTTTTCACTTCTCCTTCGATCTCCATACCCACTTTTTTTAGTATGTTACTTTTTTTTCTAAATTAGGTACTAGATTTTCGCACGGTATATCACATATAACTTGGTAGGGTTAAGTCCGATTGAAAAATCGCTTCCACTGTTCATCTCAACTTCTTGCCAGCTACAATTCGTTGAAGATTTTTTTCACAGAGGGTACTTTAAGGGGGTCCTTCCAATTTGGCATATCGCATATCAAATGAAAGGTCTCACTGAGTACTATCGAGTAGGTTTATTTTTTTTCAATTGAAAAAACTTCATTTTCATACAGCTGCCCCCCCCCCCCCATCTCCTACATTTCGCATATATTTTATCAGTTCTTTCTTTTAACGGCATTAGTGCACAGCTGTGAACATTTTTTTTCATGGGAAATTTTTTCCCCGACGCATCAATTCTTCACAATCACGAATGGAAAACTTTTTCACTCAAAAGACGGCCATTTTTCTCCTTCAAAAGGAAGTAGTTTCTTTTCTTTTTCGATTATCTCAAAAACTATTTATCGCACGCAAAAACTAAGTACATACACACGTTGAGCCCAGTAAATTTTCCAGGAAAAACTTGAGGTCTTCCCTACATCAGGTCGGGGCATCGTTGATTTTATTTTGGATCGAGGCATTGTTGTCTGCCTCGAATATGCATAAAATTTATAAAGAGAAAATTTCCAGCAAATTTTTCACTCAAAAAATAATCAAAAGGAATTTTGGAAATCTTAGTATATTTAGCTGAATTATGGTGTGGAGTTTGATCTATACACTTATACACACTTAAATAGAATAGAATAGAGTTTTATAGGATCTGAAAAAAATTGCTGATGTTTACTGGGCGGGAGGGAAGGGGGGACTAAATTTGATTAATCTAAGTCATTTTCTAATCGACCATATTTCTTCAGAATTTGTGAGCATAATTGGTGGCTGTAGACGGTCCGTACAAATTCTGTCTGCCGTCTTGCTGGATTGTTTGGTTCTGTAGCGTGCGTGGGGGGGGGAATAAATAAATTAATATTTTCAATATCTTGCACTATATACCATACAAAAAATTGTTTCTCTTAAGCTTGAATCCTGATATTTATTTTCATATTTCACGACTAGGCAAGCAGGGAAGTCGAAACCGCTGAGAGTTCTTGCAATTATTCGTTCTTTGGCTATACGTACTTAAGTACATACGCACTGTAGCTCTTTGCATTCCACGAACAGAATTTATTGGAGTAAGTTGAAATCTCACTGTGATCCTTGGTTTGCATTAACTTCCTACTAATCTTCCTACTGGATCTACTACGATTTAAATTTTGTAATAAATATTTTGGATATTCGGTTCTTAGGTAAAAAATTAGGTAATTGCCTGTCTATATTTATTTAAATGTATTCTTGTTGATTTATCTTTAATAAGCATACATAGTAGGTTCCTATACATCTGCTTGAATTTTACTATATTAGGTAGGTATTTCTACATATTTACATTTATTTACTTTTCTGTTTCTTTGTTCGTTGGGTTTTGTTTTTGTTTTAATCGTGAACTTTGATTTTACTTAGAGGTTAAAGGATTTCTTAAAAAGAAATTCTCTTCGATTGGATTAAAGTATTGCATCATTTAATTAATATTTTTAGGCTATATACCTACACAAATTTACATACCCCACTACTTCTGCCTCTGGAGTTTTGTAGTATATAAAAAGTACTTGGCTCGCACAACAATTCAAAGTGACAATTCCTTTAAATCGAGGAAATCTTTCCTAGTGATTGAAACCCACGATCCTCATATGAGCTAGTTCTCGTGTGCAATTAGGGAAGCGTATGTGTTCTTTTAACTTTCAACTATTTTAACAAAAAATTACGAAAAGTTGACAAAAAAACATCTATTAATCATGTTCTAATAGATAGACTACATCAATTTAAATATTTGTAAGCACACCTCTATTGAAACTTTTTGAATTTCATAGGTTATAATAAAAAGACAAATACAAGTATAATAGTAATAAATTCTTTGATTTATTCGAAAGCGAAACATTTTTTTTTACTCTCGATAAATAAAAATCATTCGCGAGTGATTCGAATTAAAAATAAGACTCTTGAGGATAAAAATCTCGAAAGAAATAAAATTTGAACTCATCAAGGATAAGACTCGAGGCCGAAATAAAAATTAAACTCTCTGTATATAAAAATCGTTCGCGAGGGAATTAAATTCTCTTCACTATCCGTTCCGTATTCTGTTCAACGCGTTGTCAAGAAAAAGTGCGGACAGACGGACATGCAAAATTCGAAATGTTTCATGTTTCACGATTCACATAAAGGCTGTGGCGATTAGTGATAGTCGCTTAGGCGTTATTACCGTAAATATCCGATTTATATCTACCTATGCAAATAAATTTCGCTAAAGTTTGTAATGTTATTTGCCTTGCATTAACCCAGATAACATTTTGGATCGATACTCAGGCATCAATAAGCCTTCATTAATTCTTTCACTTAGCTAATGATTATTTAATGAAGATCTTTTGAATCATACCATCAAATCGTATTTGATAGTTGTGGTGGGGATGCAAATTGGGGTAAAAAAGTGAAAATGATGAGTTGTATCGATGTATGATCAGCGCCAGTTCAGTTCCTGTAGTCAACACTATGATTCTTTTATTATACCTAGCATTATAATTTTAAGGGGAAAATCGGAGAATCTAACAATGGTGTAGTACTGATGTTGAATGGATGTCTTTCTGATCTTAGGTATCGTTCTTGCATTAACGAATGATTTCGTAATTTTCATAGTAATTTTTGTGGAAGTTATTCAAGTTGTTGGAAGGCATTTTTGGTTTTTGTGTTGTTGGAAGGCATTTTTGGTTTTTGTGTTGTCGGAATAATAAATACAGGGTGTTTCCCCTTAGGAGGTCCATAGAGCGGGAGGTGATAGTACTCACCTAGACGAACCAAAAATTGTATGTCGGGGGGGGGGGGCAATATCAACCGATTAGGAGTTACAGGGTGATTCATAAAAAAAGCTATGTTTTCACAAAACACCCTGTATATTAAAAACTACAGGGCGTATGGTCACAGTTAAGCGCTCACTGCATGCAGAACTTCATGGCCTTTCCAACGACAGCTCAACCAGCTCCGTACCCCTCTCCCCTCAGACGTTATGAAGGTCTAAACTAAACATTTCGGATTTTCTTTCCTTTTTTTTTACTTTGACCTCTATTATTTTTGCAAAAAGGTCGTTAACATAACTTTTTTTTATAAAAACCTAGCTTTTTTTATGAATCACCCTGTAACTCCTAAACGGTTGATATTGCCCCCCCCCCCTGCCATAAAATTTTTGGTTCGTCTAGGTGAGTACTATCACCTCCCGCTCTATGGACCTCCTAAGGGGAAACACCCTGTATATTCTTTTATGGAAATTAATGATAAATGAAAATAATAAAAAAAAAATGTCCAGAAGTGAAAAAAGAATTGTTGGTGTTTCGGCAAGACATCTCCGAAGATTAGAAGAATATTTTTCAGGTAACGTATTACTTAAAAATTTACAACAGCAGGGTAGGAAGCTGAAACTACTGCAAAATTTGGTGAACAGACAAGGCGCTCTATTGCAACAACAGAAGGATGAAATCGCAATATGCTGAAAAGATTGTGAGTTCTTGTTATTGTTACCATCAGAAGAAAATAACCCGTGCGATTTTCCTTTCAAGTTTTCTATCAAAGAAAATAAAGAAATTATCCACTTGGAGGAGTTCCTTTCAAACAAAAATAATCAGGATAAATTTGTAAGTTGAAATAAAATTTTTCATATATGACTTCAATTTAAACTGCTTTTACCATTTCAGAAACAGTGGATTTTGGAATAATGGAATTTCATAAAGAAGTAGACGAAGCCCTTCGCGCTGCTTAAGTTAAAGTCAACAAGGCTGCGTCAAGTAATTTCACTAAGGTAATCAAAGAAGGAAGGAGGAATTAATCTTGATTTTTTAATAATAAGACATTTATAAATTGAAACATCTATGTACATTTTTCATATGTAATTGTGGCAAACCGTAATTACATACATTCATATAATCTTTATTATATATGAAAAATGTAGATTTTTAAACTTATAATTATCTTATTAATAAAAAATCAAGATTAATTCCTTCTTTGATAAAAACCCTTCATTAAGGTATCAATACAAATCATCAGTACGGCATCAATACAAATTTTCGATATGGGGTCCGAGATATATCGATGCAATTCCTTTTTTCTACTTTGGATCCGTTATCAGTACTTCTCCAATATATCATTGATCGGACATCGTCCATATAAAAACGTCAATATTAGTATATTGAAAGGTATCGATACATTGATACTCTAGTATCAGTATTGTAACAGTATTTCATCCCTACGATGCTATCTGGGAATGTTACCCCGCACTCACCGCCCCTCACACTCAACTCATCCGGTAATACGAATACATCACGAATTCTGCAGAAATATGGTTGATTTCAATTCTATGAAATAAATCAATTCTTCCCTACATTGAAAACAAATTTATACCGTCCAAATACCGTCATAAAATTTTTTAGCTAACAAGCTGAAGAAACCAAATCAATCTAACTTCCACGAAGCCGAAACTAGCCAGACAAAACTTATTCGAATCGTCTTCAGCCACGAATTCTGAAGAAATATTCTCGATTTAAATGCTGAGAAAAAATTCAATTTTTGTCTATATTGAAAAAATTGTTTGGTTCGTACCCATGATATATTTAGCCGAGATCAGTGAGTTATTGAGGTTTTCTATGAGCTACATCACTTTCTTAGTACTAGCGTCGTTAACTGGGTATTTATTGTCTATGGTGGTATCTTACAGCCTTTAATTATGACAAATTTTTAGTGTTATACTAATACAATACGGTAATGCTGTCAGCACCGGCAAGAAAAGTAAAATATTAGGTCTGTTTGATGAAAATCCCGGGTAAACCTGGGGCTACACCGGGCTAGACTGTCTTGTTTTTTGAAAAACCTGGGCTACCCCGGGCTTACACTAAAAATTTCTTGGGGTAATGGTTTGACATTTGTCACTTGAGAACTGTCACTTGCAATTTGTTGCTGATTGGGGCATATAAATTACTTCTTGAGCAAAAATAAGCAAAAATTAGAAGAAAAGAACTAGATAAATAGCTAGAGCACATTTTATAAATAACTTTTTACAATTAATTATACTCAGGAGAACTGTCAAAGAAAGGTCATTACACTAGATTTACCCGGTGTTTTAAAAACTTGTTTGATGAAAGCACAAAATCAGGGGCCAATTTGGGGAAAATTGTGGGGGAAAATTTACACGGTGTTTTCATTGACTGCCGGAAATCAAAATATTTTGGATTTGTTCATTAAAATTAGCACCAACGTCTGTTAGTACGATAAAAGTTACTGCCAGGGTGAAAGCTTAGCATAACTAAAGAAATTCTCCAAATTAAGAAAAAAGAAAAAGTTTGAATTTTTCCATATTTGGTGAAGCAGTGGCATTGTTACTATATTGGGCCATACATGTAAGAGCGATTGAATTTCTAAGCGGTTACAACAAATTTACAAAAACAAAGAGCAGGGGACAAGAGGTGCTTAAGAGTTCACTTCTCTCCTCAGTTTCTTCACGCAGAGCCATAACGACTCGTTTTTGTGTCTAAGGCAAACGTATAAATTAGCGCCCCTGATTTACAAAATTCTCAACCTAATCTTATTTAACTTTACCTATCTTGACGTGGTCCATCAGCTAACTGGACAAAGCTCAGCAATAACTGATCATGAGAATAATAATAAATAATATTTATTGAACATTAGTTAGTTAGTTGATATTCTTTTTTTGCGAGTAACGTATATTTAAAAACATAGTTCGATAGAAATATTTGCAATATTTTATAGATGGACTTTTCTAGCTTTTTTCGCCGTGAACTTAGTTATAATTTTCTCGAAACTCTGAATTCTTGTCATTTCTTTTTCGATGGACAAAACACCTACATTCCAATCGACAATCTTTTCTGACCCATTGTAGATCGGAGATAATTTTTTATTAACTTCAATTTGCTGAAACTTCGCTCACAGGAAGCCATCGTCATTGGCAATGTCAAAAAACTCGGATCGTGATTTCAACATTTAAATAGGATTCTTGGAGGCTATAGTCGTGAATTGATTGAAGAAAATCCAAAAGTGACTTTTCTCAGACTATCGGCATCCATTTTGGTAAGAAGATCGCCGGAAAGGAATGCAAAATCTTCGGAAACTGGTTCCAACATTTTCTACCGCGACGTCAATTAAAATAAAAGAACATCAATTGATTTAAAAATTTGTGTACGAAGATTTTGTTTTGTGGTAACACTGGGGACGTCACTTTATGATTCAAAATGTTCTAGTCGCTTCTTTTTCTTGTTCTTGTTTCTTCCTTGTCAGGATCACAAACCAACCCACAGAACCAAAAGAACACAGCTAATATTTCAGATATAATTCAAAAGTTCTTTCTTTATTTAACTTTACTGTTAACTCTCACAATTCACAAACAATTATCAAATCAACTCTTTAGTTATCTATACTGTTATATATACTGATTAGGTCGGATTGGGATAATTTAGGGTGTTACACCATGAGGTTGTAGATTGCTCTAGCTGGTGCTTGAAACCAGTACCTACAGTCTGTATGTAATGGTAAGAAAATGAATTTAACGCGCTGATTAATGTATCCACTCGTTTATTATTTTCATTATTCCTTAATCTATAATATTTTTTGTGGGAATTACAATTGAAGAAATTAAATTTTCTCACGGTAAAAAACTTGATTCTAAATTCATTTGTTCTCACGTGCAAAATGTGCATGGTTCACATAATCTGCATCTTATTTATCAGTTTTACGCGACAAGAAGGTATCGCTTATCGTCTCTCTTTAGCTAGCAAAATTACAAATGAATGCAGATTATGGAAAAAAGCCTATGGCAAGTAATAAGTACTTATGTTACTTAAAGGTGAAGCTGCACGGAGAGAGACTTTGGCCTCCAGAGACCCGTGCATATACTTTGGAGGGTAAGAAATCTCTAAAGAGACCTAGTCTTTATAGGACTTTTTTGGTCTCCGATCTCCCGTCGTGTATTTTAAAACAAACAGTTATCCAGGTTCGGTTTCTGGTCTCCGAAGTTTGTTCATTTGTCGTCTCCAGGTCTCCGGAGACTATTTGTGTGTTCTGGTCAGTTAAATGTAGGTCTACTCGGAAAGGAAAAGGAATAAAGAGGAGTGAGTTTGACAAATTGTTACACAGAAATTAATAAACAAAACAAAAAATTAATAATTAATAGAATAGATTTAAGACAGAAAATTTTTTTTCGTTAATAGAATTCTGGTTATTTTTCACGAAAAAATCACACTAATTTGTTGGATTTATCTTTATCCCGTAAAATGTGTATATTTATTAAGCTTTTTTCACGTTTCGCATAACATAAAATATTAATAACTTTTTCGATAATTTTTTCTAACAATCTCTTGCTTAACAATTAATAACACAGATCTCTGGAATTCTCTAGAGATCAAACTTCAAATTTCGTGTAAACACTTTGGAGACGTTGGAATATAATATTTTGTATTCAACGCATCACCCGGCCGCCTGCAAAAGTGTATCATCTCATCTCACGGTATGACTGCTCCGCACAATAGATTCGCCATTTAGTGCGTCATGCGAATCGAATAAAGTTTGAATGTGTTTATAAATTTTTATAATTTTTGACATGGCAGAACTGATGAATCCTGACCTCAAAGAGTGCCTGCATTCGTGTGAGTAAGTGAGATAAAAGGTCCTAATGATTGAGGGAACGAAAAAGCGTGGATGTTACTAAATCAATGACAAATTTATTCATCTATTACATAAATGCACATATGTCCATGAACAAATTCATCTCCCGTAACTATCTTGGACGATCTTTTTTTTAACCTCCATCCATGTGCAGCCAATTTTCTGTTCTTTTTATATAAACTGTGTAATGGCCGAGCGATCCCTGCCGAAAAGTTCCGTTGTAGCCGATTATTGCAAGCACATAATTTTATTGGTCGCACTACTTTGATCAATAGATTTGGCAAGCTTCTGATATCCTTCGTTTTTCAGGATGTTAAAATCGACGCTAAATACAATGCAACTTCTTTCAGTTTTTTTGAAACATATACCACAGTAAGATGGGCAAATCTTTGAATAACGTCTGAGTAAGGCTACCCACATTGTTTTTTGCGTTAACGTTAACGATTTTGGTACGCTGTTTTTTCATCTCGTATACGGGTAATTCACTGATAATAAGTGCTCGTTTTAGGTAAAATGATTTACTTAGACCCTCGTCTATCAAAATCCGCGCTAATTCGTGAATTGGCGTTGGTGTTTTCGCGCAAGTCGTATTATACGAGGAACTGTTCTTTAAACTAGTAGCTACGAGCTGCCAAATACTGATACTTTGTTGCTTCTTTGTTATTATTCGAGTTCGAACACGCAACTCTGTGACATACTCATAACGTTTCTACGTAAGCCACCGTAAATGACTTTCTCGTTTTACATTTGTAACAAATACATATATACGAAATTATCAATATATTCTGCAAATTATCTAAAAAGTCATAGTATTTCCATAGTAAGCCCAGACTGTTATAAAATTAAGAAAAGTAAAAGTTTTCCTGGACTGTACTCGACTTGTGTTGAGTACAAACATTCATACAAACAAAAAATTCTAAATTTAAATTTTTCATTTTTCAAAAAATTCTAAATTTAAATTTTTCAGAAAATAAAAAAGTTGGCTATCCTTTGTTAAAATTCTTATTTTATCATAATATAGTATTCAGAGATGTTTTTTTCTTTATGGCACAACGTAGCGCAAGTTGAGCACAATCCAGCACACCCTAAATTTTTGAAAATTTCGGAAGTGGCTACGCTAACTTTTTTCAAAAAAAATTTATTTTCATCATAAAAATTTAATTTTTGAATTTTTCTATTTTTCTTTGCGGCACAAAGCAGCACAAGTCGTGCACAATCTAACACACTCTTTATTTTTCAAAATTTCCAAAATGGTTGGGTTAATTTTTTTTAAAAATTTTATTTGCATCATAAAAAATTTAATTTTTAAATTTTTTTATTTTTCTTTGCGGCACAAAGCAGCACAAGTCGTGCACAATTTAGCACACCCTTTATTTTTCAAAATTTTGAAAATAGCTGGGCTAACTTTTTTAAAACATTTTATTTTTATCATAAAAGTTTAATTTGTTAAAAAAAAAATTTCTTTTCGGCACAACGCAACACAATTCGAGCACAATTCAGCACAAGCTTTATTTTTGAAAATTTAAAAAAGGCTGGGCTAACTTTATAGACATGATGTCAATGTTATTAAGAAAAAAAGGTTAAGTGATATGAACTTTCACTAGAAGTTTTCCAGGGATATTAGATTTAATTTTTTGAAGTTATTCCATTTCCATATGAAATAGAAATTGAAGGAAGACTATTAGAATTATATTTCACACATTTTAATTATTTGCCGTACCCAAAGGGTAACAACGGGAGCCCTATTACTAAGACTTCGCTGTCCGTCCGTCCGTCACCAGGTTGTATGTCATGAACCGTAATAGGTAGACAGTTGAAATTTTTACAGAGTGTGTATTTCTATTGCCGCTATAACAACAAATAATAAAAATAAAATAAAATGAAAGGGGGCCACCATACAAGAAAGTGCTTTTTTCGGAGTTTTTTTCCACGTTTTATTCTTATTCATTATTAATATGTAAGTAGCCATTTTTTTTTCAAATGATAGCATTATTCTTTCACATGCGCCTACTCTCATTTGAAAAAATAAATAAAAAGTACATAGTGTTAAATTTTGTACGATGGTACGGAGCCCTTCGTGCGCGAGTCCGACTCGTACTTGGCTGGTTATTTACATTTCGTTATGATGCATTGCAAATCTACCTTTTAATTGAGAAAATTATACCATTGACACTAACTAATTTCACTATAAAAATATTAGAAGGATATGAAATAATCAATTAAGAGCGCAGATTATAGGAATTTCAGTCTTATTTTGCATTTTTTATCGATAAAACTATCGTGGCATTTTGTTTTAATCTGAACTGAGTTATTGAAAGGAACTTTAAACTAACAAATTCAATATATAATTATGGCAAGAAATTAAAATTGCACTTATTTCAATATTTTAAACATTACATAAATATAAGCACTTAATTTTTCCCTTTTTAAGAATCGGTTCGCATTTGACAGCCCAGATGATCATATCTTGTTACTCTGTATACCGTGATCCCATCTGAATTTTGTAGATTAAACTTTGATTCGTCAGAAAAGAGAACAGCATTTTAACGGTGCAGAATCCATTCATCATGCCGTCTAGCGAAGTGCAAATGTGCTCGTCTGTTTTGTGTAGTTTTTTTTACAGATCTATAAGTATTAAATTTGATCTGTCTAGCTGTTTTTGATAGTACTTTCACCCATATTTAATCCCGAATCGCTTTAAGTTGTGTAGGTGCTATAAAAGGATCTGGTTTTATCTCCCGAGCAATTAATATATCCGTCCCATGTGCAGATTTTCTAGATATACCTCTTCTATGAAAAGTTTGCACGGAGCCACTCGCTGACTGAAAAGAAGATTCATGTAATACGATAGCCAGCCCTCCAATCTCCAAATTTAAATCCGATAGATAATCTCTGAGATATTACAAAAAAAAAAGGTTAGAAGTTATGGAAAATTCAGAAATGCTGAATTGTCTATACGAAAGAGTCAAAAGTGAATAGGATGATTTCTTAAAAAAACTTATTAGTTCTATGACGAAAGGATGTCATGAAATTATTAAAAATATCGGATAATCAACTAAATATTGAGTTGCCTTTAAGTTCTTTTACCAGTTCGCTGTGTTTTGACCCAGTTGTCTTCATATTTCATTTTGCTATAGATTTGTTATCTTACAATAATTTACATTAGGAATTATAAAAACCACTGAAGTAATAATAATAATAATATTTTCTTTTTGTATACAAACAAACTTCTGGATGCCCTTGGTTCTCGCCCGAAATAGCATCTCTTATATTTGAGCGAGAACATTTTTATCATCTCCATAGACGGGTAAGATCTGACAATACGAAGCGCTTGTATAAATCTGGTCGCGATCGTATTGTATCGGCTATACGCAGAGCAAAGCGTCAGTTTTATAAAAACAAATTGAACCCTAGTTTGCCACCCATGTGCTTTGGAACAATCTGAGGAGGGCTGGTGTCAGTTCTAATAAGGATAGTGGTCCTACTTGTGATTTATGCCCCAATGATCTAAATAAATTCTTCACCGCAACTCAGGGTATTGTCCAGGATCTAGCAGATAATCGTGATCACTTTGATTTTTCTGGATCCAGCTTCTCCTTTAGGTGTGTGGATATTGACGAAGTAGTATGGCTATCTTCTCTATAAGATCTGATGCGGTAGGCCCAGATGAAATATATCCTCGTTCAGTCTATTTTTCCCCGTGTCTGGAAGGTGGCAACTATTCTCGCACTTCCCAAGGTATTGTCTCCTAAAGAGTTGAGCGATTTCCGCCCCATTAGTATCCTTAGTTTCATTTCCAAATTTCTGGAAATTTTAATGCATGCTCAAATGGTCGAACATTTGGATGCAAACAAACTACTCACGGCATGGCAGTCTGGTTTTCGCTCCCAGCATAGCTATGAAACTGCTCTACTAAAGGTTACTAATGATCTGCGATTAGCTCTTGATAATAACAATATAGGTGTTCTGGTTTTACTCGATGTTTCTAAGTTGACAGCGTAAATCATCTGATTCTGCTGTCTAAGTTGTCTGCTCACTGTGGTTTTTCGTCTTCGGCTACTGAATTGCTAGGTAGTTTTTTACGGGACAGATGTCAGCAAGTTAAAGTAAATGATGTTCTTTCTAGCCTTCTACCTGTCCTGTGTGGGGCTCCACAAGGTTCTATATTGAGACCTTTATTATTCAGTATTTTCCTCAATGATCTTCCTGATATTGTTGAAGACATGAAAATTCATTTGTATGCTGACGATGTGCAGCTTTATCTCAATAGACCAATTGGACGCATTAACGATGACCTTAATCGGATATACCATTGGTCAATGAGAAATCAAGTCTCGCTAAATCCGGGCAAGTCACAATACATGGTCCTTCATAAAAACACGATTTCCAACATCAGAGACTTTCCTGGAGTTATGATAAATGGTTCTGCTCTCTCTCTAGTGCAGCGCGTCAAGAATCTGGGAGTAGTAATCAACTATACTATGAGCTGTTGTGACCATATCAATCTCATGTAGAGAAAAATATATGGAGGCCTTCGTCAGCTTTGGTTATCAGCTGATATCTTATCGAGAGATATGCGTACGAGACTAGTCAAAACACTTCTCCTTCCTCATTTTAATTTTGGTACCTTAATTTTTCCCAAGCTCGATAGCTCATGTTCTCACAGCTAAACGTCGCTTTTAACGACTGCATCCGTTTTATTTTCGGGCTTCGACGCTTTGATCACGTCCAACACTTGAGATCTCACCTGCTGCGATACTCCCTAGATGATCATTGTGTGATGAGGATGTTGGTCTTTTTGTATATTCTGATACACTCTAGGACCCCACGTTATCTGTATGATTAATTGCAGTTTTAAATACATCTCGAAATCATAATCTGCTCATACCACGTTTTCATAGGAACATTTTAGAGCGCTCTTACTTCGTTCATACTGCTCGCTCATGGAATGAGCTGCTTGCAGCCATTCAAAGTGCCGGTTCCCTCGATAAGTTTAAATCACGTTTAAAATATCGTTTTTCTGGTGATTATTAAATTAACTTATATTAAATAGGGAATTAAGTGTCATTCGGTTTCAGTTATGTTCGCCACGATATCTTCGACTCGGCAATGAATTGGACATTTTTGTGTTTTTTTCTTTTTTATTTTTTTTTATTTATACTGTAATTTTCGATTAATTTTTAACATTATTACAGCTCTTTTGTTGTGTAAAATTTACAAAAAAAATTGTTTAAACTTTAAATTTTCTTTTCCTAGTTTATTCATCTTTCACAGCATGTTCGAAATTTTAAAGTTTGTTTTTTAATTTATTTTTTTATTTTGTTTTCGTCTTCTTTCATTTATTGAGTATGCATGTTTATTTTCTTTTGTTACTTTTATTGTATTATTAAGTTTTAAGTAATTCTTTTATCATGTAAACCCGTGTTTTTATTATTTTTGAACTTATTTATTTGGTGTTGTTAGTTGTTTAGTTATTGGTCGTTAGTTTTAGTTTTTGTTCTTTAAGATACAGTGGTTTATTTAGGATGTAGATTTTAACTATATGTCATCTCTCTTCTCTCTTTCGATTAATGCCTCCATTCTTACTTTGACCTTTTTATTAATGTACTTACATATAAGTTATAATAACTTGTCTACATTCAATGAATAACTGCTAATTTGAATTTCAATATTAACTATTTGTAATATAGATATAACAAAAGAGTTTGGTATTATTGCTTTCAGTTTCCTTTGTTTTGACCGGCACTGTACGTACATTACGACAAAAAAATTAATAAGCTAACTATGTATACTTGATAAAACATGCTGTCAGTAAGATCTTATAAACCTTGTGAGCTTCTCCAAATTTCTTTTATTATACTTTGTCAGTAAAAAAAAAAAAAAACAATTCAAGTAGGTATATACGCCACCGTTATCATCGTAGTTAACTTGATTTAAACCCGTTAAACTGGCAAAACTACTTTTAGCTGAGCGCAAAAAAAAAAAATCTTAATTTCCTCCTGATACAATTAAAAACGTACCTAGCTCCACACAAACGAATCTTCGAAATTATCTTAATAAGAAATCAAAAATGTAGGTAACTACTTATTCCTTAAATCTTTAATAGGGTTGCAAAAAATTAATCGAAAGACAATTAAGCAAAAACAAGAAAGGAAACAAGCACACCTACCAGGGGTTGGGGGCGGCGAAACCTTCAAATTTGAATCTGCATAAGAGTGCAAAAGTAAACACTTGAGACATTCTCCATTCCACTTCAGCCTGTAAACAGGTACTTATGTATTAAATTATTGTTCTAAACGAGAAGCAACTGCTTACGGTAACCTCCAAAAAAACAACGTAACAGGCTGCAAAGGTGAAATAAATGGGCTCACCCTTTTCTCTGAAACTCTACGCTATAGACCATAGGTGGCTCCACTTCCACTCAATCACTTCTTTCCTTCCAGGGCGCTCTTGATTTTACAATTTGAATGAAATGAATGAGAGCACCCCCAACATTGTCGTCACTCTCGTCGTCTGCTAAAGGCAAAGGTATGCATATTTCATTATTGCGCAAAGTTAGAAGCTCATTTGTTAAAGCTTTTTTTCTTACTCATATCAACTGGCAATGCCCCGATGTTGGATGATCCCCCAGAGACTCAACTGAATCTTATGTTATTCTTCTTATCTGAATTCAATACATACATGAAACTTTCGACTATGACTGAGTAAATATTCAAGTTCGTCGATGTGCGACAAAGGTGCGAACAGAGACGACTCTCTACACAACAACACATAGCCAGTAATTTACGTTGACTTGTGTCCTACCTGTACAACATTCAGCATTACCTCAGACCGGTCCCGTTATAATATAAGAAAATTTTCTACTTGGTTAAATCTAAAGCCAATCAACCTGTCTTTTAACTAGAATTAAACTGACGTGTTATGTAGGCTGACTAATCGAAATTCAATTGTCAATCAGAAATGGTTTAGCTAGTGGCATCATCTTCGGGTAGACTTAGTGCAATCTTAGAATCTCTTTTAAGCACATTGGTAATAGTTATACCTACCTAAATTTCTTTTGTTGCAGCATATACAATAAAACCCACCTGTAGAGGTCTATGAACAGATTGAGACCGTTGAGACATCAAATCGAAAAATGGGAATTTCCTTCGCGTGGAGTTGTAATATAGATCCAGTGTGGTTGAAGCGCCTATAATTTATACAGCAGCCGGATGAGACAACGAAGCAGCACCGCGAAAACATCACTCATAAAACATTAGAAAAAATGGAAACGTTTGCACAAATCCCAATCCAACTGCACATCACTTCTTCACTCACTCTATATAGCTTGGATTTTGAGACACGAAAACTAACTCACAAGAAACTCTTCCGCTACTATATTTCTTCACACTACCTACCGAATTGGCGAATTGATTTCTTCTATAATTTATTTATCGCGCAAATTCCTAGCAGCATAATCGTTCAGAGTTTTTTTTTTCTCGAACTTTTTTGCTCCCACATTAACTTATAGAGACGGAGCCAGCACTCCAGCAGCAGCAGCACAACCGACTGCGAAAGGAGACAACGTCTTGTTACTATCGCAGCATTCGCGGCACATTGTTGTTTTAAGAACTTTTGCTCACTATAGTAGTCTCTAGCTATAGTCGCAGAGTCACTACCTCACTATTATAATAGTGTTCACTACATGGATATCTCACCACAACTACTTATATATACATTGGCTGCGGCTCCCTTGGTGGCGGTGTCTGCCATCTGCCTTCTCCGCTGTCTTGTCTGGTTCTTGGGAGCACTGGTTTTGGTGTGCTTTTCACAATGCATAAAAGTATAGTCATCATCAGTTGTTCGGTGACTGATGATGATGATGAGGTCGTGCCTTAACACTACCACAGTTTAGGACAGTTCCATTTCCAGAGTCTGCGTTCTTTCGGTTGATTTCGGTTTTTCATAAAATATACCTTTCGCGCGCATAAACTTTGACGGCCGAGCTCCCCCAAAAATTCAAAAAGCTCTCATCCCAAGGTAGCTGTGGTAATGAATGAGACTCCAGTCCAGACGATGTGAGAGTATATCAGTGGCGGCGGCGTGTGTCGTTCAAATTGAAGATATATTTTTGTAATAATTTTGAAAAAGTTGTGATTAATTTTCATACCCTACCCGGGTGGGTGACTATTTAATGTCATTACAAAATAATGTCGAAAATTTGTCAAAAAAAAAGAAGGAAATTATTGTGAAAACGAAATGTCACAAAATCATTTGACATTTATATTGTGCTGCAATACCATTTTTAATTATTATTTATTAAGATGTAAAAAACACTTCAAGATTTACAATCTTATAGTAAGTATTTATGTAATAGGGGGAAAAAATTGGACACATAAAAAACCTAGTTAATCTATGAACTAAGACTAAAAATAAAAAAGCAGAGTACGTGATCCCGAGTATAACAAGTGACTTCTAAAAATTAACATAGATATTTGATCCATTATTTGAAAAAGTAAGAAAATTAAATAGATCTATGAGATACGTATAAAGGTGAATATGCATACATAAAATTAAAAATCAAATCTACAACATTGACTAGGTGAAGTGAGTCTGGTAAGACATAAGTAGTCTCCTGAATGCGCCGAACGAGCCCGCCCTCTGTAGACTATTGGGCAAGCGTTCCAGATTCGAATGGCCTGAACAATGTAAGATCCTTCAAACACAGTGGTGTAAAATTTGGGCAGTCGAAATTTATATCCCCTACTTGTATTTAAAGGCTGAATCATATTGCACAAATAAGAAGGCTGTGTAGAAAAAGCTAGTTTGTACAGAAACATTAAAATTCGTCGCTCAAAGTAAGTCTTCAGCGAGCACCCTAGTAACGAAAAACTAAGATGAGAGATATGATCATACCTTCGTAGTCCAAAGATAAACCTAATACAGTCATTAAGTGCTACATTCAATTTTCTAAAGCATCGAGAATCTAGCTTAGGAAATACAAGACAACCTGGACTAAAATATGGCAAGATCAGCGATTTGACTAGATGGCAACGCAACTTGGGAGAAAGAATTCTAGCAGAGAGCCAAAGACGGCGCAAGGTGGAGTAGATTTTAGATAGAGTTAAATCGACATGGTCGCAACATTTCACGGTAGAATTTAAAATAACGCCCAAGTTACGGATTTTGGATTCATATGGGATAGTGATGCCATTTATTTTGATATGTGGTAATGACAAACTGTCAAGTGGACTATGAGAGAAAGCAATGCACTGAGACTAGGCAGGGTTAAGATTGAGATTGTTATTTAAAGCCCATATACATATTTCACTCACGTCATCATTAACGCGGGCCACACAGTCTTCGATGAGTCCGATAGGACGAGAAAGATAAATTTGCACATCATCTGCATACATGTGTATGTTAGCATCATGGATCACCGAAGGTAAGTCGTTAATGTACAGACTGAAATACAGTGGACCTAGGATAGATCCCTGTGGAACTCCACTGGTGAGATAAAGCAGGTCAGAATGGTTAACATTCTCGAGAATTACCTTTTGAGCTCTCTGTGTAAGAAAACTCTTCATTAAGTTAACAGCACTATACGAGAAATTATAATAGCAGGTTAGTTTATTCAAAATTTTGTTGTGACAAACACTATCGAATGCTTTAGAAAAGTCCAGAAGCAACAATATAGGAACCTCTCGCTTGTCGAGTGAAGAGCGAATATCGGGAGACACTTTTAGGAGAGCCGTTTCACAGCTATATCCAGGCCGAAAGCCTGACTGGAGATTGCTAAAAAGTTCATTTTCACGTAAGTGCTTCTGGATTTGATAACGTAAAAGTTTTTCAAATACCTTCGAAAGGAAACACAACAAGCTAATAGGTCTGAAATCGGAGGGGGATACAACGGTAGGTTTTTTAGGTATTGGGACCACGTTAGCAATTTTCCATACACTGGGAAATATGGACTTAGTAATACAAGTGTTAAAAAGATGTAGTAGTGGACTCATAATGCACGGAGCAATTAATTTGATAAAATTTGGTGACATACCATCAGAGCCAACAGCCTCCGATTTAATGGAATAAATGGCATTATATACTTCGGTCCCACGAAAACCGAATCCAGGGGAAAACTCTGGAGCTAGAGCCGAGATTTCAGGTGCTAGTATGTCACCAGGCGGTAGAGGGCGACAAACATTTCACAAGAATCTGTGAACAAAGTGTGACAAAATTCCGTTGTATGACAAATATTTTGCTAGAATAACGTGCGATTGATTGTGTGAAAAATTAATCGGAGGGAAACGTATTTATTGAAAACGCCGTCGTTCGTATTGGAAATCAACATTCAAAAGAAAATAAATTTCTCTTGCAAAAATATAGGTAAATTTATATTATTAATAATACTATTTCAATTGTTTTTATTTTTCCCTTTTTTCAGATATCGTAAAAATATCCGCAATAAAGATATTGCTGAGGACTAGCCGAAATAAAGCTTGAAAATTTTCAGAAGTAAATAATTTTTTTTCTTGAAATATTCGTGTATATTTTTAAACTTAAATACCTATATTCAATTTATTACAGTTTGACAAAATGACGACATTGAAATGTAACAAAGATAAGTGGAGCAATTGTCACAATTGTGACAATCTTAAATATTGTTTTGTGATAATTGGTGTCCACCCTGACCACAGTTTCAAATCATATTTGTGACATAATTCTGTCGACAAATTACAAAATTTTTTCGTTATTTTGTCACTTCCATGTCAAATCTGTCTCCCCGGGTAGATGATGAAATCATAAGGTATACTAAGTTTGTCATTCCGTTTGTAACGCATAGAAATAATACTTGTAGAGTAAAATGGGTTGGAAATCCACGCATAAAATTAAAACCTTTTTTGGATTTTTGCATACTCGCCCGTCTGTCCATCCGTCAGCACGATAACTCGAGAACGCGTGTACTTACGTCAAATTTTGCACATGGGCTTTTTTTTTAAAAAAAAGTAAAATTTCATTCGAAAATATGATAAATCAGCTAACTCCTTCGTAGGGTTGCCATACAAAAATTTCGTTTTCACTGCATAATTGCACAAATTTTGCACACAGTGTTCAAAAATGGACTAAATCGGGCACCCGTTTCTTGGTGTTGCCATATGAAAATATATGATTTTTACGTATACTGTGAAAACGATCAGTCCTACATGGTTTTAATGTACTGAAAGGTTCTTCAGAATATGAAATCCTCTAAAAGTATGTATATGCGAAGAACCACTTCAAAAATCAAACTTGCACAGATGGGTTACTATACGAAATGACATGCGAGTACTCACCTAGGGTATTATAAGAATTGGTCTTAGAGCAACAGTTCAGTGGGAAATTATGCTCACACGGTAAGAGACAGGAATATGAAAGTGGTGTCAGTTGCTTTCGTGCTTTTTTGGCTCAACGAGCAGTCCATTTATATACATGTCAGTGATCAAATATAAGTTATTCAATTAATTTCTTAGAATCGTAAACCGGGACACACTCCTGAAATTTTATATTGCAATTGATATAATTGAAAAATCAATATATCAATATTGAAATTGCAAGTCTGTCTCCGGTATTAGAGTCATAGGTAAGTCGGCATTTTGTAAATTCCGTCGCGTGATGGGAATCGGGTTTTTTACAGCAGAGAAAGTTGTTTGGCTTTCAAATGTTAAAAAAATTATTATTTTTAACAAAAGCTACAAAATTATAAAGTTGAAATGATTAAGTGCTCTGTTTTTGGTTACAAAAACTATCAGGGACGGCAAATTAGTGGAAAGACAAACCATTTCGTTTCCCAATAGACTTGGAAGTGAGAAAAAAGTGGATTAGTGCTTGTGAGCAAAAAAGTAAAATGAATATGCAAACTCAGATTTGGTCTGAACATTTTACAGAAAATGACTGTACACTAAAAGATGTGCTTCTAAATGGATATAATAAAAGGCGTTTAAAGGAAGACGCTGTGCTGAACAAAAATTTGCCAGATTCTATAGATATCTGTAAATCTAAACTAGAAGAAAGGCATTAGAAGCAAGAGCAACGGAAACTGGTAGAGGAGTGTATAGCTTCCTATGAAAGGTAACAATAATTTTTAGACAGAAGACCGATTATCTACTATTTTTGTTAAGCTCGGCGCAGAGCCTATTTTGGATTTGCATGTCTGAAAGTTCCTTTAAATTTCAATATCTAAGTGGCAAACTACAGTTTTATTCATTTTGCATCAATAAATTTTTGTACAACTCAATATTACAGATATTAATACTTAATGCGTTGCACGTATATTTGGTCGAATATGATAGCTCCTATCAATTTTCGTTGCCGATAGGTTGTTCGGAACAAAGCTTTGGTGCCACAGTGCATTAGGTATGGACATCTGGGTTTACTTTATTTGTACTACTATTAATAAAATTACAGATTTATAGTTTCTGTCTCAGAGTTTGTATTTACATATGTTAATATTTTTTATATTAGTACGAACAGATTATTATGAATTATTATAAATTTACTATTGATCAATAAAATGAAAATCTGTATATGTACCTACATAGATTGGAGGAAGTGGATACCAGTTGCGGAGATAATACTGAGCTTAAAGAAGCCGAAGAAGAGATAGAGGAAGAAGTAGAGCAAATTCTGTGAAAAATATTATAGTAGGGTTGAATTTAAATCTGACCGACAGTTACAAATAATCTCCTTACAACGCCAGCTTTGAGATTCGAAACGCCAATGCAACAAGCTCACCAAACTTTTGAACGACGCTGAGGCAGTATCGTTGTCCTTGTCCAGTTTCTTCACTAAGAGGCAAATTAGGAAATTAAGACATCCTAATGAAGGACTCTCCCTATATTCTGCAGGACCCCGACCATATAGAGTTTTAGGTGATATTCTACACCTTTTAGAAAATTGCAATTATGGTGAGAAGTAGAGATTATGTCTCTTGTCTTTTAATGTGATGAAGATAAAGTACTGCTACGAATACAACAAGAGTAATGACATAGCCTTCAAGCCTTACGTTCAAGTAGCCATGGTGAGGTGTCTAATAAAACAACTGGAAGCAAGTTATATATTATGATTTTAACACTGGTTCTATTTGACAAATATAAATTTCTTGGTTGTCGCAGCTGTATCGGACATAGGATCAACCAATATAGGTTTATGGAGAGAGCTTGGCATTAGTGAGCAATGCCCAAATTTTCTTTATAAGATCAAGAAATCTTCTTTTTTACAGATTCTTCACATCTGATAAAATTATTGAGAAATCATTTTCTTGATAATTGTTTTCATTTACAGAGGAAGGTGATCAATTAAGATCCCGTAAAGAAACTTTTAAAGATTTGTCCAAAATTTATATAAAATTTAAATATATTCATCCCAATGTGAAGGAAGTTACTTGCCAAAAAATTAAATATGCAACTCAACTTTTTCCACATTCAGTCTGAAAATCTGTTAGGACATGTTTTTCCTTAGGCCAAATAAGCTCTCCAAATGCTCTGGAATATTCGGACTTTATAAAAAAAAAATTTCAATGACTGGTTCGACAATTTTAATTCAAAATGTCCGAGCAAAGATTCCAGATAGGACGTGAAAACTTACGGACTGGCACTATAGAGTTTCAAGATTCTGCTATTAATTATATGAGTGAATTAACAAGGAACTTAAGGGTGGACGAAAGAAATACCCAACTGCCTTTTCAAAAAAGGAGTTTTGCTAAATAATGCATCATTGCCTCAGCTCTTAGAGGAATTGAAAACAGTGTACTAATTACATTTTGACAAATCGATTGAATACATTCTGTATTCTAAGTAGACTAATTACATATTAATATGTTTGTGACGCCCAATTAATTATAATTAATAAATCCACTTTGGAATTTCTAATAGCAATTCTTAACCATACTAAATGAAGTTAACTTTTAGATACATTTTGGAATAAATGGAAAACGATGCAATAACCTTCACTGAAGTTTGGAAAAAGTATTCGATCTTGGACTGCATAATTCACGCTAGTGTTGCAATTACTGAGAAAAAACAACACACTTTTAAGCAGCCTGGCCCGAATCTGTCATTAATAGGAATTAAACCGTTAAGCTATGTTTATTTCAGGTGCGAGTTTTATTTAAGTTCATATCAAATAGTTCTCAGAAAGTCAGTTCCTTTAGAAATAAAGATAAAACTAACGAAAGTAGTTAGTTAGATTATGCTGATAACAGTTGCTAAGGAAATGCAACTGAAGAGCCCGGACGTATCAAATTTGGACGAAGGGGGTTTGATGAAGAAGCCCAGCGAAACATTCAGCCTAACTATTAAAAAATTAGAATCTGTACTAAGTTTGTCATTCCGTTTGTAACGCGCAGAAATAATGCTGGAAGAGCAAAACGGGTTGGACACCCACACATAATATTACAAATTATTTCAATTTTTGCATGTCCATCTGTTTCTGTGTCCATCATCACGATAATTCGAGAACGTTTTCACTTAGAAAGCTGAAATTTTATACGTGGCCTTTTTAAAAAAAAAAGTAGATTTTAGTTCGAAAATTGGACAAATCGACTAACTCCTTTGTAGGGTTGCCATAACAAAATTTCGTTTTTGACTATATATTTGGACACTGTCGAAGAACGCGGAGAGCTAAAATTTTGTACTCTGTAAATAAAATTTCTTAAATGGGCTAAGTCGAACAAGCCCTTCTTAGTAGATTTAGATTTTTACGTATACTCTGAAAATGATCAGTCTTAGACGTTTTTATTGTACTGAAAAGTTCTTCAGAATATGAAATTCTATAAAATTGGTAATAATCACTTTTACTGGGTTATCATAAGAAGTGGTCTTACCAATTCTAACTTTTTTACTTGTTTCTAGTTTAACTTCAAAAAAGCATTCATTCATTATTCGGCAGGTTCAATATTTTAGTTCAGCTAGTTAGTTTGCCTTACTTTTTGTCATTTTGGAAAGTTTTAGTAAATTCTACTACGGCTCTGGTGATTTCAAGCTTTGCTTATCATATGCATTCTCCTTTTTCTTTTATAAGCAAAACAGCTTAGAAAGTTGTGCTCGAAAGCTTTATAAATAAGCCATAAAATTGATTTTCGAAGCTTGCAACAAATTTTCCATTTTCGAAACATGAAAATGTTGAGATTCGGCAGCTAGGATCATTGTTCGCCCTCCGGGGGGGGGCGTAGAAAAGCACAAAAGCTCGCCACGCCAACTGTAGCCAATAGATTTTCACCGCCCGTGCCTACAGAAACGGAACGGAACGGAACAATGCAGCTACGTGATTGAGTCGCCCTCCGGCGGGACTTAGAAAATCTTATACCCCGAGCGGAGAAAAGCCGCAGTATAAATAGGCATCGACGTCGATTGTTGAGTCCTCCGGAGGGACGTAGAAGAAGAAAAAATTTGCCAACAGCGGAGAAAAGCTAAAATATAAAATATTAGGTTTTTTTTTAGGTATTAAAAAAAAAGAAATTCGGTATTCGTAAGTCGTTTTTTTTTTTAAAAAAAAAAATCTTTTGAGGACGCGCAGAAAGAAGCAACAATTTACAATTTATTTAGCGAATAAAATGTTTTTTTAAGTGTGAAGTTCTTGGTTTCTTAATTTTAATTTTTTAATGAAATTTGTGAAAGCAATTTAGATTTGTAAAAGTTTTTTTTGTGTAAAGTGTGAAGTGTTAGAAGAACAACAATTTACAATTTATTTAGAAGTGTAAGAAGGGAAGGTGGTATTTAGAATAGTCTAACGAATTAATAATTAATATTTGATAACCAACAATAAGTATTAGCGAGTTGTTTCGAGTTTCTAGTTGTGTTCTTGAATTTTCCGGTTTGCGGTTTCAATTTTTAAACATTTTACAGTTTCAGTAAATAGTTTTTCCGACAAGGGCTCATCTTTTGCCACCTCAGATGGTGTAACAATTTCACAATCGCTAAAAGTAAAGGTAAATCATATATCAGTGCATGTAATGTAAAAATGTAGGTATAATGGATATAACTGTTTACACATACTTAAAATATTCTCCAGACACCTTTTTTAGCTTTGGATCTGTAGCTAAGTATATACCACATTGCGCCCCTTCAAATGGACTTTTCATGAAAAGCCACATCCATGGGTATGTTATTACGTTAACGCATAATGCTGACATTAATGGAGATCTGTAATTAATAAACAAATAATTATTTTCATAACACAGGATTTTTGTTATTATTTATAAATTTTATAAATTTATATTATTCATGCTCACTATTCAAGTCTGATTTTTCGCTGATGAAAGAAAAGATTTTAATTGGCAAAGTTTTGCTTGGCTCCACTCGCTGTGTGTTTTGAATTTTTAGTAACGCACAACATGGGGTTTTTAATAATAATTATTTTTATGTATAATAAGGATATAAATATAAAACAAATAAACAAACAGAAAGAGCTGAACAAGCTATAATATTATAATAAAAGACAAAAGTGTACAGGAAGGAAAAACTAAAAAGGAGCAAAAGTGCAAAACGAAATTAAATTTAAATTAAAAGAAGAATTTGAGCCAAACCGGTGATGTAGTTTTTAAGTTATGAGGCATTCGGGAAAGGAACTTTATATCCAGAAGCATATTATAAGAAAAACATCCGATGACATTTTAGGTCAAAAACGGTTAACATTGGAAGCATTTTCATTCAAGTTCTGCTAAAGAAAATGCGTTTTTACTTCGTTTCTGATCGATTTTCTTTCATTGTCTGTTTGGGTGATGTAACCGGGATTTCTTAGGTTCCTTGCGAATACAAAAGACAGTTTTGGGCAAACTGAATAATTATTGTACTTAAAACCCATTCACTGCCAGAAAAATTTAGAGTCTCTTGCCCTGGACGCCAAGATTTTATTTTAAAGAAAACACGGAATTCAGCACAATCTAAGAATATTAAGTTCAGGATAAAGTATGGTGATGGGATTTACTGTAATTTGAAAATAAATAAAAACACTACGAGATAACTCGTAGCTGGCGTCGGTGAATAAAATTCCTGTGCTGAGTGCCGCTTACGAGATATCTCGTAGTGTTTTTTTTTCAATCAACTTTATCATATTCAAAGATATTTCCTTTTACTTCGCCTTCACTTATTAGTATCTCGTTATTAGCTGAACATAATCCACTTTTTCTTCTAAAATAATGCAGAAATCAAAATATTTTTCATCTACGCACTTTTTCCTTCCTTCATTGTTCTTAGAAAAACATTGTAACTATATGACGCTTTTTCGACCTGAATGCACTCCCTCCATTTCCTGCAAGGTACCTAGCACAACGTAAGGTAAGTCCAAGTACTCATTACTAAAAACTATGGACCCCGGAAAAATTATAATTAACGAATTATAAGGAAAAAATGTCGAAAAAAGGGGTTAAAATGAAGTTAATTTAAAAAAAAACTATACCATGCAATAGTACTCGCCAATACCTTTCAAAAAGTACCCACATGCCGGAGTAGGGGTGAAAGTAAAAATCACGAAATTTTGATAGGGGAAAAGTCGAAATTTTCGCGGGAGTTGTCGCACTTAAATTGCTATAGAATCTAAATTGAAACGCCGAATGCCTTTAAAGAAAGTGCCAGAGATAACTACCATGTCAGTTAGCTTCGTAGAACTGCCGCTAGATGGCGCAAAGTGCGCCCTAAAAATTCTGACAGTTTTATATTTTTTTTAAATAGGTAAATAACACCCTATTTTGCTGTAATTTTGTATAGGTAATCTTGTAGTAAGCGAGCATCCATAAAAAATTCAAAAATTGAATATATCTGGAATTCGTAGAAAGTTTCCAAATGAAGTTTTCGATTAAAATTTTGGTCGTGGAAAAAGAATTTTTGCAGCGCAAGAGGGAAGGGGGTTTGAAATAGGCTCACAAAATCAGAAAATAATCAAAAGGAATTTTGAAATCGGATTATATTTGGGGGAATTATGGGGTGGGGATGAATTAATACATATGTACAGACATGTAATTTGAAAACTTTGTTTGAACGAATGTTGTTTAATAAGAAAAAGAAGTACACAGCTCGATAGTACTCGTCAATACCTTTCATATGATATGCGACATGGCATGGTGGAACTTACCCCTCGCCGGGGGTACCTACTCACCATCCCAAAGTACCCCCGGGAAAAAAGTGTTCTTGTATGAAAGATAGCTACTAATTAGATGAGTAGAACTGATTACTCAGTTCCCGATCGGACGCCCCTATACCGAGTTATTATCGATAAACGATATCCCACCCCTCGGAAGGGGTGATTATAGCAGATAAGGCGGTACACCATACGATGGACCATCATGCCCTACTACAAATAAACCTTTGAATCATTAAAATCGGTTAATATTTGACCGATATATAGAGAAAAACGTAAAAGCAATAAATTGAGGTAAAAATGCACCTTAAAATTTGTACTAAACTTCTGCCGAATAGTTTATCTAAAAAATGACGCCAATGGAAAAAAAATTGTTCTACGAATTGTAGCTATTGGCCGTCCAGTGGTAAAAGTGAAAACCGTTCCTCGATCGGACTTAATTTACGGAAGCTATGAGGGTATGTAGAAAAAATCTAGTACTACAATAGGGAAATTCTAAATTTAGTAGTAGAGCAAAAGCGTTAATGGGGATCGATAGAGGATGGGTGGATCTGATTTTTAAGACGTTCCGAAAAATTCCACATACTTACAGGGGTGAGGGGGGCCGATTTAATAGTTTTGTTCTAGTACAATTTGAAATTTTGAAAGCAGTTTTAAAAAGCCCTGATTTTTTCATGAATTTTAAGTATACACATGACTATGCTGTGAGGTGAAAGAAGGAAGTTATGGCGTATCGAGATTTGAAACTAATTAAATTCCCCCCTCCCCGGAAAAAAAACGTAGTACCCTATACTATACCATGCGAAATCGAAATATCTTCGAGTCTGTAAGAGGAAATTTTTTTCCGATCAAATTTGTGGGAGCTAAAGGGTCCCCCAGTTTTATACGTTTGTACGGAGCGGTGTATGGTGGGGAGCTTCGTCTCTTCACCACATTTCGTTTTCTCAAGCCCATTTCTAATAAAACTTGATAATTAATATGTTTTCTACACTACATAAATTTTTAATTCATCCTTTCTAATTATTCCTAACTCAAATGGCCATTTGTAATAAATCTAAAATTGTAGCACTCACTACGGGATATCTCGTAGTCGGCAGTTTTGGTACATACGCTTACTACGAGATATCTCGTAGTTGGAAGTGAATGGGATAATACTTGTTTTATGGCTACTTAAACAGAGCTCAGTGGTCAGGGAGCAAAAGGCAAAAGTAAAAAAAAAAATTAACGGAATATTGAAGTTTTAATGTTGTATATAGGAAAATCAGGAAAAATCCAGGAAGGTAGAATGTGACTGAACACAGATTTTTTTTTTGTAGCTGCTGGTACATATATTCATTCTTATATATGTACATACACTTAATTGAATACGTCAAAATGTAGTAGCACCTACTAACTAGCTGCTGTCATTCGGGAGCTACGGAAAAAAAGGAGAACAACGTTTGAGTGTAAATCTCAGTGATATACAGCAAACATTTATTTTATATTCACGCACGCATATACACTCAATCATATTTTCGCTACATCCTTCACACCATCATCATTAGTTCGCTACACCCTTATTGTTTTCCCATTCATGTGTACCGGCAGGTTGAAGAAAGCCACTTACGCTGAACCGTTGTTATCTTAGAACTTATACATTGTAATGTATTTGCAACGCACGCATATTAACCAGATGTAATGTTAAGGTCAGTTCCTTAAGGAAATAGAGTGCGACATACGCAGGAGCAAAGCAAGTATTATGCGGGGGGGGGGGGGGGGGTGCGACGTACGCAGAGAACAAAACAGGCATTTGTTACTTTCGGTAATCATTCACACTCTCATTCACAAATTATTTATCCTAGGCTACAATTTACAGTCCCGGAACAACCCAGCTTAACTGTAAGCAAACGATATAATTTAATACAAATATGCTTGTCTCTCACCCATTTATGTTTCTTTATTATCACTTCACCTAATTATTTAATCGCGTCTACTCTATCTCGGAGACTGCACTGACACTGCACCTACGAGTAGCTCGCCCAAACTTTGAACAATATGATTCCTACGCTTCTCAACATTACATTCGCACCAGTGCCTACCAAACTAAATGCATACTTAGTTTACAGACTTACCAGTTGTAAGATATCATTTCAGAAAATATGGTATGCTAATGGTTTCAGTATTCGCTATTGGAGCAGGGGTCATTTAGCGGTCTTATTATTCGCCTGCTCAAGCTCAGGGAAAGGGAAGAATCTTGTCCAATAAGTCTATTGTGCTACGCTGTAAATGGGAGAGGCAAATTCGAATAGGGATCTCGGTGGATGTACCCCACGTCTCTCTTGAGTCACAGGTGTTTTTGACTCGCTCCTGCCCCAGCCACCCTTGGCGAATCTGGAGCTACGCGATTTAAATTGACCTCTAAATGCCTAACTTACGTAACGACATCACTGGAAAACGAGTACACATGATATTGACGAATCACGAAATTTTCTTAATTAGAATTCATTAATTCTAAAATTAATACAGCGGAGCATAAGAACGACCTAGGTACTTCTATTTACAGCCGGCAACATTAAGCTGGAAAGTCAATCGATGGTATCCAATGGATAAACCAAAAAAACTAAAATAATAGTGCAATATGCAATGGTAACCGCCATCATATAATATACGTACGCCTGAAAATATCGCACATACCAAGGAATTTGAAAAAAAAGAATATAATGAAAATAAAAAAATATATATATCCATTAAAACATTTAAAAATAAAAAAATCGAGCGAATTAAATAATTCGTTTCAATGCTACAAACTAATTAAAATAATCGGCGACACCACACAATAAAGGTAGAGGATAGTTCAAGGTACTAACCAATATATTTCAATATTATTTAAAAGAATTTCCTACCTTCGCGATAGATATCACCTATGTATGTAAGCGTGTAATTTTTAAAAACCGTAAAAATTTAAGTAGGTAGTTATTTGTTGAAGGTACCTACTATAATGAATTTTATATCGGTACACTAATGATGTGTTTCGAAATTCCCTCCACTATATTTAAGGTAAGTAAAAAATTTGGAAAGGGAAAATTGTACGGAATAGAGTAAGAAATCCGTTAGATTTCGTTATTAGAAAAACGCAGAAAGAGTATTGAGATCCCTAGGAATTCCATATAGAAATACCATGGCATTCCGTGCGAAAATCGTACGGATTTCGAGGTAAATTCGTCAAAAAACGTACGGAATCGTTTAATGGGTTTTAGGTATATAATAAATCTGTCAAAGCGACTGAAACTTTGAAAAAGATAAAAGCGAAATACTGATCGATTTTCACATTGGACGCTTCACTTATTTTGATCATTTGGTTCGTCTGAATTAAATTCTTTGCTTTTTCAATTATAGTAACTGTCAGTACAAGGTATAAGCAAAGTAAGAAGGTTAGAATTATTGTACAGTACCTCACCTTAAGCTATTAGCATTATTTAACGTGTGCTCCTAGATTTGAGTAAAATTTTGTAGGAGAAAACTTCTAATGTTATTTATTATTTATTTTAAAATATTTTTATAATATTTTCTTTATGATCTTGCTTTTATTGCCTTTATATTGAAATTCTTTTAAGTAGAAATTCCACATTGATATAAAGGAAAGTATCGAGTTCGAACGGTGATCAAAAACTATAGGCTTTAGATTAGATTTGTGAAGAGGTGTGTAGGCGTTAGCCTCGCTATCACTGCGACCTGAAAGATCTATTGTGAGTCCCCGTTGCATTTATTCCCTTTCTAAGTTCAGACTGTTAATAAAGTCTAGAACCATTCTGAGATTGAGGTTCCACACGTAGGTTGGTGGAGTAGTCTCCACCTAGCCAATGCTTCGTAGTTGCTGAGCAAGTGCTCCGCGGTTTCGCGAGCATCCTGACAGAAACGGCAAGATGAAGTCTCAGTCAAACCCAGCTTGTTTATAGGTGATACCGTAAGGGCAATGGCCTGAGAAGAGCTCAGTAATCATTTTGAGCTCTGTTCTTCAAAGGAGTAGGAGTTCTTTTGTTTTTCCACCAGAGGTGTCGATAAACTTTTTTGTCTGACGAAGTCCTTATAGCCTTTCCCAGTACAGGGATTTTTGTTTATTCTCCCAGTCGGTTAAGGCAGCTCTGAGGTAATACTTTGAAGTGCCACAAAATGGCTCTGGCGGTCCGACAAAATTAGTTTCCGCTCCTATTTTGGCTAGGCCATCAGCAATTTCATTTCCTTTGTGGCCCTCATGTTCAGTCAGGTACCCACATGAGGATAACTTTGTTTCTCCTTGATAGAACTATATGCTTTCTACGCTTTGCTTATTTCTGACGTCAATTACTTCCATAATAAGCTAAAAATTGAGAACAACCAATGCATTTAGTCAGGCCCTTATCACTTTTAATCTTTTCGACTCAATTCTCTCGTTAGTTATCTCAGGTTCAAGTAAATCAAAAATCTTATCCATTTCATAATCTTGGCTTTGAAATAATCATATGAAATATTAATACTAATTATAGAATATTTGTTGACTTTATTTATTATGCTTTATAAAAAATTTTCAATTTTTAAACATTTCACTGTTTCAGTAAATAGTTTTTCTGATAAGTGCTCATCTTTTGCCAGCTCAGATGGTGTAACAATTTCACAATCGCTAAAAATAAAGTTAAATCATATATCAATGCATATAATGTAAAAATGTAGGTATAATGGATATAACTGTTTACACATACTTAAAATATTCTCCAGACACCTTTTTTAGCTTTGGATCTGTAGCTAAGTATATACCACATTGCGCCCCTTCAAATGGACTTTTCATGAAAAGCCACATCCATGGGTATGTTATTACTTTAACGCATAATGCTGACATTAATGGAGATCTGTAATTAATAAACAAATAATTATTTTCATAACACAGGATTTTTGTTATTATTTATATTTTTTATAAATTTATATTATTCATGCTCACTATTCAAGTCTGATTTTTCGCTGATGAAAGAAAAGATTTTAATTGGCAAAGTTTTGCTTGGCTCCACTCGCTGTGTGTTTTGAATTTTTAGTAACGCACAACATGGGGTTTTTAATAATAATTTTTTTTATGTATAATAAGATTATAAGTATAAAACAAATAAACAAACAGAAAGAGCTGAACAAGATATAATATTGTAATAAAAGACAAAAGTGTACAGGAAGGAAAAACTAAAAAGGAGCAAAAGTGCAAAACGAAATTAAATTTAAATTAAAAGAAGAATTTGAGCCCAACCGTTAACTGGACAAAACTTTCTCCCTGACAAACACAGGACAAAAAGGACTAAATAGACTGTAGAGTACGAACCGAACGATGGTGAAACCGAAATTTAGCCTAAGAAATTTTAGACTTTTAGGGAAACCAAATACAATAGAAAAAAATGAATAAAAATTAAAAAAAAAATTTGTCCAACGAGGGTGAAACTGTGCGCAAATCCTATTAGGTCCCGCAAGTAGCTGCGCGGTTGTAAAATAACCCAATTATTCATGACCTCTGGACGTAGCACTTATTCTTCCCGCAGCTTTTGTAACAATTCCATGTCCACGGCCAGTTTTAATGATTCTTCAGTTTTTGCGAGGTATTCCAGATCCAGATGTAACCGGCTCTGTTTTACTAGTGCTTTGATTGTCATAAACAGTTCTCAGGTAGTCCCAGTGAATGTAAGCTTTGGCCAGCGTCAAAGTGTAGCTGACCGAGTGCCGAGAGTATTAAAGGCGGTGACAGTAATTGCCCAGTCAAAAATTTATCCACGTGGAAAGAGAACCGTTCTTTCCCCTTGCCATTGTATTCATAACAAATAAAAATCAACCCGTAAAAACGAAGTTGTTCATGATAAATCTTTTATGTGCGAGGCGATTGATAGTGTTTTTCCTTACAATTTTTTTTAAAACTTAATTTTACTTGCGTGTTTCCAAAGTGCATTGTCATCGACGACAAATCGATGTGGACAATTTTATCTCGATTGCTTACCGGGAAGTGGGTCAATTTTGACTTTCTAAGTTTGCGGACAAACCCGGTGGTGAAGTTAATATAAAGGATATAAAAAGAAAAGAAATCACGCTGTTAGTTTTATTTTTGTTTTCTTGCGCTGAGAGACACTATTAGTTCAGTTTAGATTTATTAGGTTCAATTTGACTGTGATATAAAAGATTTTATGTTTTAAAATCAACGCTGTTTTTTCAGCCTGAATTCTGCCTAAATTTTATACCTAAAATGCATGTTAATTTACTCTGGTAGGCTCAAATTTGAAGATTAAGCGTGAAATACAAGTAACTATTCAACGTGAACTCCACGTAATTATTCCACGTGTGTGTTAATGACCCTTTGCACGCTTGTGGTCGTCGCTTTTTGGCTGTCGTTTGATGTAATTATACGCTGAAAATATTCAGTCACTAACTACATAATTAGTAGCTGGGTTCTTTCTTAAATAATCTCAACTGTTTCAGCCTCATGCGTGAGGATACGTGCAAAAGGAGGTGAGATGTTCACAAACGAAGTTACTGTCCCAAGAAAGCTCGTTTTCAATCTCTCTGTAAAGTGGTTGGACTGGGTTGTGGTTTAGCTTTAGAGTACGCCAGGGAAAATGGGTAGTCCAACGATGAGAAGACGAATCAGCCCCTACTCGGGCACCTGTCAGGGTGAATGGATTGTTCAATATAAATGATAACATGTATTTTTCAGTTAACTCCAATGGTTGTTTATTAGTGTCACGAAGGCCCTAATACAGTTGAGCTTGGCTTGACTGTTTAACTAATACTTAACTAAAAGGTTTCACTGTATTTCTAATCTATGCGCTAGTTATTCAGTTCATTACTTATGTGTATACGGCTAATTGTCAAATTCAAACAAATCACAGATTAACTTCTATACTTATGGTTAATTGTTCACTTCAAATAGATCACTAATTCACTTATACCTATGGCTGTTTGTCGAGTTCAATCCTAAGAATATTATACTGCGGATGTTTTATATTTACTACATATCTCGGGCAGAATTATACATCTCTATCACAGTCTCGTATCCACTGGAACACATACCTCGATAACTAGAATACGAATGGTCTCATATTCGCTGGAAATAGACATCTCGGTAAATAGAATACGTATGGTCTCGTATTCGCTAGAGGAGATGCGAATGTACACACACCTCAAAATACAGAGCGCGGATGGTCTCGTGCTTTACTAGAAAAACATATGGATATTCACACGAATAGGTGGTTAGAATACGGATGGCCTTGTATTCACTGGCGGAGATGTGGATGTTCATTGTTCACACACCTCAATATACAGAGCACGGATATTCTCGTGTTTTCTAGAATCAGTCGGGTTAGATGAATGATCTCACCTAACTAGACTGGCGGATGGTTGGGAGGGTGTCGACACTCAACAAGCTTTGATCTGGATTAGCAATCGCACTGCGAGATCTTGTCGAGTTGACTGGTCAAGACCAACTGCCAACTTATAGGGCTGGTTGCCGCCGGCAGGAAAAAAACCAGTACTCTTTGCCACCAGCAAGCGACGGTTATCAGTGTAGCTGGCTGGTTTAAGCCAACTATCATTCGGTGAGCGGCTGATAACTAGTAATATATGTCTGTGCGTAACTTTGTACATTATATATTACTAGGTGTCGTTCAGACGTATTGTGCATAGATGGAGAGGTTTTTAATGAAGGCCACTTTCAATGTAGGCTGAAATGGACTTCGGTACACCTCATCCATATTAACATGTATAAGATGGACTGATTCATTTTCTATTTCAAGTCGGATCGCGCAATTATCTTAATTTCAAATGTCATTTTCGCTTTAATATTCATATTTCAAGTTCAACAAATTCCACATATTTTCGAACTAATTACCTCTAACATCAGGATTTTTAAGGAAGTAAAATTAGGCAATTTTTGTCTGCTTAAAGTAGGTATGGGGGACAGAGAAAATATTATAAATGTTGTATTGCTATCTACATATTTCTATTCTATATATATTCATTTGGAGAATCCATTGGACTAAAACTGGGTTATGGTGAATTTTGTATAGAAGTTAATGCAGCGGAATAAAGTAGTTAAACCAAAAAAAGCCAACTATAGAAAAGTGATCCCATATTAATGTAAGCATTGTCAGCGGCTCATGAGTCATGGTATACATGAAAATTACTATTTTTGCTTATAATTATCCTCATGAAATTTCTTACTGAAAAGCAATAGCCAAAGCAAATGTGTTGATAATTCAAAAGTTCCACATCAGTTGATATTAAATGATTACCTAGAAAACAACAAGTGTTCCAATTGCAGAAAATACACTCAACTTGATTATTATCTCGCTAAAAAGCTGAAATGAGTGAATTCGTCTCGGCGCAAGTACCTATGGGAACAGACAAGAAATACCCAGATGGCCAGATATCGACATCTGTACTAACAAAAGTGATGTATTAGAAGAGAAGAAAGAGCCCGGAGCATATCTCAATAACTTACTGATCTCGGCTACGACCCAATTTTTTTCAATGCAAAAATTTTTCCAATGTAGGCAAGAACTCTATTTTTTCTTAGAATTTTAATTGATCATATTTCCTCAAAATTCGTGTTCATTATTTAAAGCTGAATTGAAGATGGTACGGTTCGAACGAGTTTTGTCTGAGAAATGTGCTGAACCTTTTTATACCCTAGATGAAATTTGAAGGGTATACTAAGGGCCTGTCCGGATCCAAGTCTTCGTCTTCGTCTTGTTATTACAGCTAGTGACGTAACATCGAGTCAAGCTCTATCCGAATTCATGTCTATGCCACCGAGCTTTGCTACTTTGTATAACAGTTTTGACATCTGGTTAGCTTGATCATCGAGTCAAGGCTCGAGTTGACTATTTTAAATAGACAACGTATTGTGAGGTTATGTTTGTTTGCTGTCTGCGAAATCAAGCTGAGCAAACGAACGAATTCGGACAGGTTAGCTTCGTCTTCGTCTAACTATTATAATAGCTGAGCTTATTGTGTTACGTCACTAGCTGTAATAACAAGACGAAGACGAAGACGAAGACTTGGATCCGGACAGGCCCTAAGTTTGCCATTCCATTTGTAACACTTCGAAATAATGATGGTAGAGCAAAATGGATTGGACACCCACGCATAATATTAAAAGTTATTTTGATTTTTGCATGTCCGTCCGTCCGTCTGTCCGTCTGTGCGCACGATAACTCGAGAAAGCGTATACTTAGAGAGCAATTTTGTACACGAACTTTAAAAACAAGTGAAATTAACTTCCAAAATGAGACAAATCCGGCAACTCCTTCGTGGGGTTGCCATACAAAAATTTCGTTTTGCACTATATATTTGGACACTGCCTGAGAACGCGTCGATGTAGAGAGCTGAAATTTGGTACAGGGAGTTTTCATTGTATTAGCAAATAAAATTTGAAAAATGGACTAAACCGGGCAAGTCCTTCTTGGTGTTGCCATATAAAAATTTAGGTGTTTTACGTATACTTTGAAAACGATCAGTCCAAGACATTTTTATTGTACTAAAAACTTCTTCAGAATACGAAATCATATAAAATTGGTTATAATAATTTTTTCTGTCCGACGCATCGTTCTAAAATATACATATGCGAAAAACTACTTCAAAAATCAAACTCGCATAAATCGGTGACCATACGAAATTTTATACGGGCACTCATCTAGGGTATCATAAGAATTGTTCTTAGACCAATTCCAGCTTTTTACTTGTTTCTTCAGAATTTATTGTAGATAGGTACGATAGATAACCGACATTGATTTTATCGACTGTAAATCTCCGCACTGTAAAATCCAGAAGGGACTACTTACACCGAATTCAACATAATTTTAATTCGGTTGCTTTGACATATTGAAAAATATTTATTTCTTCATATTTAGTTAACCCAAAAAAAAAAAATTATAAAAGTGCGTTTGGCAGTTAAAGAAGCCTTTATTTTTTTTTAGAAGCTTACTGAAATTTTTTTCTTTAGATTTTTTTTTATTATACAGAATGAAAGTAGGTATTGTATCTAAAAATAACTGTTTGTCAGCAACCAGGAATAAATAAAAATTCCGCCGAAACATTTGCTGTAAATTAAAAAAAAAAAAATTAATGCTTATTGCTTATCTACGCGTCTAGAAATGTGTTAGCGGCCCAAGCACCCCTTGTCGGGTATACAAATTCTAAGAAAATTTTCTTGTAAGTTCTTAAAAAAATTGAGGGCCTATATCAGTTGCAAGCATCATCGTTGATTTTATATTGGAGGGAGGCATTGTGCTGGTCCAAGGTACCTATATAGAAGACAAGTATTTCCATTAAAATTTTGACACATTGCAGCTGATAGCTTGTGACGTAATTCTGTGACTAATGTATATACATATTTATCGGAAAGACTCCTATCTCTGGCTTTCTGGTAAAAATGTAGAGTATTGTGTTCTCTGTACCGCACTATCCTATACATTTCACGATATTACGTCACCTAATGGTGGAACGTGCTCCTAATGGTAATAGGTTGTATTCTATATTACCATGAGGTTTACCAGGCTTCATCTCTCTTGCCAATATGCAGGATTCAGCTTAAAATAACCTTATGAAAATTAAAGTCGGAATGAGTTTAATTTCTTATAAAGTGCTTATAAGAACACAACGAAGATATTTTTTTTTAACTTAATTCGATTTTTGGGTGTAAAATTCGATCTGATTGGTAGAGTTTTACATGTTTTTTTATCTAGTAAACATTTTCAAGGGTGATCAAACCCTGATATACATAAACACAAAATGTTTGCCACATGAACTGGCAAATCGCTCAGCCCATTGTTATATGTAAATCAGTGAGTTTGCTACGGGCTCTTCTCATACATATTTCAGTATTTCTTGTCGAAAACGAGGTTACTTGGGATATTAAATGAAATTAAATTAAATTCGCTTGTGAAAACCATGCTTTGTTGAAGTAATTTTTGTTTCGTATTTTCCTATCCCAAATTGTTAAGTTTAGTTTTTTAAGCATACACCAATAAAAGCAAAAACTGCTCTTCGCCGCAATTTTACAAAAATATCAAAGGACAGCAACATACCTGGGACCTGGGTACCGAGAAAGATGATACCACAAAGAGTCGTAAACAACAATCTCTCTAGGCCATTATACAGGGTGTCCCAGACTGATACGACTATATTTTGCCAAATGATTCCTCTCGTCCAGGCAAGTAAAAAATTGTATGGCAGGAGAGGGAGGGGGTAAAATGTCACCCTAGCGAGTTACAGGGTGATTATTAAAATTTGCTCTTCTATCATTATATATATCTATCTTGAAAGGTACAGGGTATATGATCTATTTTAGGAGGGCATTGTATGCAGAACTTTGGGGTCTTTTCTATGGATGTTAAACCAACTCCGTATACCCCCCAGAGCTATACGCTTCAAATTCAAAATTTCGGTTTTTCAATTATGTTTTATTTTTTTATTTTCCTTTTGAATATATAGGGTGTTAAGTGTAAAAAAAAGAATTTTTTACTAATCACCCTGTAATTCGGTAGGGTGACATTTTGGCCCGCTCCCCCTCGTACCATACATTTTTTTACTGGCCTGGACGAGAGGAATCATTTGGCAAAATATAGTCGTATTAGTCTGGGACACTCTGTATGCCTTAATATATAAAAATCCAGTGTTACTGTGTTTCTACACGCTAATCTACGAAACCGCTCAACCGATTTCAATGAAATTTTGTGAATGTGTTTAGTTGGTCCCAACTTGAGTGATAGGATAGTTTTGGATAAGATGGATGGCGCTGTTCTCGAGACGTTTTAAAGTGCCTGATAACGCGTAGATGTGGAAAGCTGAAATTTTGTACTGAAATATATGTTCAGAAATGGTCTAAATCGGGCAACTCTTTCGTAGGGTTGCCATACAAATATTTCGTTTTTTTATTTTTTGGACACCGTCTGACAACGAGTGCACGTAGAGAGCTGAAATTCGATATGCGATATTTTCATAGCAATAGCAATTTTTTTTAAAAAACAGACTAAATCGGGCAACCGCTTCTTGGTGTTGCCATACAAAAATTTGATTTTACACTATATATTTGGAAACTGCCTGAGAACACGTCAACGTGGAGAGCTCAAATTCTGTACGCGGCTTATTTAAAAAAAAAATTAAATTTACGTTCAAAAATGGGACAAATAGGGCAACTCCTCCGTAGGGTTGCCATAGAAAAAATTTGGTACGTGATGTTTTCATACCAATGGTAAATAACATTTCAAAAATGGACTAAATCTAGCTACGCCGACACAAAACGTTTGTTTTTGACTATATACCTGGGTAGCTGCCTGAGAAGGCGTCGAGGCGTTTTTATAAATAAAAATTGTAAATACAGTTCGAAAATGGGCCCAATCTGACAACTATTTCGTAGGGTTGCCATATATAAATTTCTTGTTTTACTATATATTTGGGCACTGCCTGAGAAGCGTCGTTCTAGAGAGCAACACTGTCCCGCACATATGAGCACCCAGATACACACACACATACAGACACCGAGTGAAACCCTAGAGTACGGTCAACGCCGACGGGCCCCCCCCTAGTATGTACATATATAGAAAAAAAAACAGTGAAAACTAGCAGTGCAGTGTTCTTATGCGAAAAACGCGTCTTTCTTGAGTATACGCATTTTTGGTATTAGATATACAACAATGTTTTTTAAAGTCTTTAATTTACAGACAAGACAAGAGAGTAGTACGACCCTGCCGTTTCTAGAGGTCAACTTTCACGTTAGTTTGATAATTTAAATCATGGATGTGGAAAACTTAATTCCTGAAGTTTTTATGAAATCAAATTGTTGCAAACCATCATAATAAATATAGGAATGTGTGTATATATTTTTGGAAAATATTGGTATAATTTTTCAAAAGAACCGCAATTTACTAGTATAGTTAAGTACAGATTGTATTATTGTATTCACATATTCTATAGTATTAAATTATAAAAATATTAATTTGTGTATAAAATGGGATTCTAGCTAAAATATTTTTAAAATGCTTTTCGGAAAAGCTTAGCATTTTTGCTTGGCGACCAAGCTGGTGAGCTGTTTCATATTTTCGTGTTGTTGAAAGTTTTACAAATTTTTTGTTATGATATTGCCACAGCTCAAGAGTTACCCTATGATGTCGTAATATAGCATTGGCAGACAATCAATATTCAAATCCTTCGTGGACAATGCAATGCATCCAGTGCCTGCCCAAATATGGGAATTATATTATAATCTAAGCCTGATATGAGACTTGTATATTTACGCAAAATCCGATGGATTAAAATATATCTTGAATCTTTGCAAGAAGCCTAGGCATTTCATTGCATTTTTGGCAGTATACTAAAGATGTGATCAGACCAACTAAGATTTTTGGACATTTCAATGCTTAAGATGTTTAGGGATAGCGAATTCGAGATACATACTACATTGATGGTAATGTGTTGGGCAGATGTTGGAGTAAGTTTGAGTGATAAGAGACAATGACGCATTTTGAAAGCATTAAATAAGATAAGACTCAATTCACTCTGCCCCAACTGACTATTGTTGTAAGGTCATACTGTAGTGAACTGAATATGTGGCTTCGTTTGTCATCTATAACATTCCCACGGGAATCAGTCATAGAGTTGAAAGAGTACATGAAATCAAAGGTCCTGCCTTCTGCAAAACTATAAATAGGATTAAAAGTGCGAGCTAACAGATTATTAATAAAAATGAGAAAGACGGTCGTAGAGAGAACGGAACCTTGCGGTACACCGGCAGTGATTATAAAACGGTTAGGCGTAAGTGTAATTTCGTCCAACATGACTTGGATTGAGCTGCGAGAGAGAAAAGTTTCAATCCGTTTTAAGAAGAGAAGGTCTATCTAGATCTAATGCGTGAAATTTCGCTAACAGATCAGAATGCCTGACTCTATCAAAGGCCTTCGAAATTTTTAATGAAATAATTTCAGATTCACCAAAATTATTTCATCAATTGGGTGTTTATGAGTGTTTCGAAAACCTTGGAAAGAAAACAAGTAACGGAAATTGGTTTAAAATTTGAGGGATCGCTTTGTTTTCCTTTTTTGTATATTGGCTGAACATCAACAAGTTTTCTGAACATGAACAAGTTTTCTGAACATGAACAAGTTTCCTGTCGAATATAGTACAGGTGAAATAGTTTGCATAGAGATTAAGATTTAGAGATTCAGATAAGAGAGGCGCAGCACTTGAGTACTAGGGCCGAAATATCATCAAACCCAGCAGCGTTAGACATATACAGATTCGCGAAGAAGACCTCTCTATTGTTTTTAACTATGTTTGCATATTAGTGGAGAACGATGTTGCTGTGAAGAGCGTTGCATGAAAAAATTCACAGCAAACTAACTTGCAAACAAAACTTGCTTGGTCAAATTATTCCGTGTATTCGTGCTGTGACTTAGGGGCGTTGCCGACAAAGTGGTAAACTTGTCCTTGACTGTTTAAACAGGAGACTAGAAACTCTTACTAACCTTTTGTCGAATTGGAACTTGACCCGCTGCATAATGAATTTGCAAGTATTACATGCCTCTCTATGGATCTGTCTCAATTCGCTGAATGACACTGCTTGTATACCAGAATGCTGCTTCCTTGTTTTTAATGGCTGTATAACAGTTTAATTGATCAATTTTATAGGATTTCAGTAAAATATTTAATAAAGGATATCATCACCAATTTAAATGAAAGGCATCTTTGTACATATAGTCGTATTTGGTAAGGGTGGGGTAACTATCTCCCTGCATTACCTTAAAGATGGATGAATTGTATAATATGCCGACCACTACATGCAGACAGGCTTACATTCTATAAGAGTTGCTTGGACTATTCATATATGGTTTAAAATTTCAAAATATTGACGGTAAAAACTAAAGAACGTAAACAACTGATGTATTTACAAAAACGATTAAAATCGAGCCATTCTTATTAAATCCCATTGCTAAAGCTTTCACGTTACATTCGAATAATTGCTAATTAGCAGATGAAAGCACCGATCAAAATGTTATGGTACATTGTAATCCTTCAAAGCCTCTCCCGAGCTATAATGTATAGAAATTCACTATGGCAATGGCTGGCAATGGCAACGACGACGACAAGTAGCGAATTTTAATTGAAAACATTTTCACTTTTACCCTTTTCAAGAGATGTTGTTACATTTATTCGCTACAAGTTTACATACGAGGGTTGAACGGAAGAGGTTCGTGCAGGTAATCCAAGGACACCTTTGATATCGAGGAAATTTACGTGTATACATTCTATCAGAAGGGTTCCTTGATATGCCTGTGGCTTCGAATGAACAACTTCTGCTGAGAAATATTTTTCTATACGTCAACATTTTCCGATTAAAAGGGCGGAAGAGCAAGAGGGTAAACGAAAATCAATTGAGATAGATCCAGTTCTTGCTGTGTAATGCTCTTCCTTTAATCCTTTTCGTTGCCATCAGACAATCTAGATTGATATTTGTTCATCTACTTTGAAAGCGATTAAAGCTCAATTTCACTTGAATTCACAAAATTGAAGGGGAAAAAGCGTTATTCGAACAAGAGAGTGGCAATAACTTTTATACTTTTACGTAAGATGATGATTAGAAATGTTTGAAAAAAAGATTCTTTAATGATTTAGAAATGTTTAATTTGCGGACGAGGACATTTAATTTGTGAAATAAAAGAATTATGGAAGCAGTACGTCGAAATATGGGTCTAGTTCAGATGAACGCTCGAGCCTGCTTAAACAAAGCTTCAGTTTAAAATAGCTCTTGGAGCGTATCTATGTAGAGATTCTCGCCCTAAATCTTGATGAATGACTTACCTGAAATTGGAAAACTTTCTTCAGGTCGTTGAATGTAAATAGCTCTCTTGTAGCAAAAAGTAGGTAGATATGCTGAAAACATAAATTGATTGTATGCTATTGTCCAGAAAAGCATGTACCTGACCCTCAGCTGCCCTATAAATGCCTTCAAGGCAAGCAATAGGGAGAATTTGTTCTTGGATTTACATAGCATTTATAAATTGATTCCATTGTACAAAAATAGAACTAGAAAAGGTTCAAATAATTTGACAGCTATTTTTGGTTACATAATGTTTAATTTCGATTGGGCCAATCACTTATTTTAGTAAGATTTCCTGTGATCATCAGCAAAAATGTCGCAAAATAGTCGCAGAGAGTATTGTTGATTTGATCAAAAATTAATATGGATAGCTCTACAGAAATTGTCAAATTCATTGTTGTATCATGACAAATCAATAAATTATTAATTTATAGATAAGACCATTGGCGTAACCCAGATTTTGTTTGAGGCGGGCGGGGACCCCCAACTTTCGTACATAGGCTTTAACAAACAATTTGTTTACGAAGTATACCAGCTCATGGGTATTCCCAGCTATTGACCGACAATTTTTATCTGTTGCTCTGAGCATTTACGAGATAGCAGAGCTGGGCAAGTACCAAAGAAAAAGTATAGTGTATAGTAACCAGTTTTCGGCGCTGCATAATAGAGGTCCGCCGAAGGACCCATTATGGCCTCCAATTATGCATAACAATTCTAAAGAAGTAAATTCCTAAGAAAAAACTGAGTCCTTCCCTACATCAGGTCGAGGCATCGTTGATTTTATATTGGAGAGAGGTATTGCTTGCTTACCCTTGGTTATGTCCACTGACGTATATAATATTGACTGCTCACTTTTCTATTTCACGTGGGCACAATTGCTTGTGTCTTACGTCGGTGCCAACATTGAAAAAATCATTGGCGGGAAGTTGAAAAAGTGTACACGCAGCTCGGAAAGTGATTTTAATAAAACATTTAGAATTTCTTCTGCGTATCTAATGAATATATTTTCTTTGGTAAAATAGTTTTAATCAGTAATAACTCTAAATGATTAATTTAAAATCAAGTATTTTGACGAATCTACTAATTTATTTGTTGTTTACAGTCCTTTCTCAGTTGGAACTTGGTGCTTATAGTAGTAGTCAGTCTATATTATAAATGTCAGTGGTTATGTCATCAAGTCGAGGCATCGTCGATTTTATATTCGAGCGAGACGTTACTGGCTTTTGTTCTACTTGCCCAGTCTTGTTTGTTTTGTCTAAGGTTCTGGCTTGACGCTTGAGTGCGGCACATACTTTGACAGTTTTTTGCGTGCATTAAAACTCAACAATAAAGGAGTGCGCTAGAGATTGTGTTTGCTTTTCTACGAAGAGTTAGATTTTTTTTTTATATGTAGGTACTTGATAGACTCAGAAACACATAAGTAAAAATCCTGGTACTTAAGTGCAAAACTAAGTCTTAAGTACAAGTAAATAGAAGCAAGTACTTATGTTCAAGTAATAAGTATGGGCATTTTAAAAGTATTGAGTAATAAGTCTTAAGTAACGAAAATGTACTTTAAATAGTACTTAAGTCTTTTTTTACTTAAGTATTGCCCAGGTCTGCGAGATAGCATGTTGCATAATCCCTAGAGACCATGAAATTGCATAGACTACAAAAACCATAATGTTGCTTAGAGTCTATAAGTTACAGAACCCGCAAGAAACATAATCTAAATTCACAAACATAATTTCCGCCAATCTAATTAAAAAAAAAAAAAGTAACTCAAACTTCAAATATCAAACTTGCAGAGATGGGTGACCATATGAAATTACATACGGGCTTTCATCTAGGGTATCATAGGAGTTGGTCTTATTGTTAGACAAATTCTAGGTTTTTTTACTATCTATCTATATCTAAGTAGATGTTGGATTTCTAAGTGCATCTACATATGCGTTAATATCTAGTCTTCCTATACGTGAAACCTTAACTCCGCTCCCAAGAAAGCAAAAACAATAGATTAGCACTTTTAATCCACGGCAAATACCAGGAAGGTGCGTGCATTCGGAGCGATTTTAATAACAAAAGCTTTCGAGATATGGCAGTCTTTGACGAGGTTTCGATCTTAGAGGGCAGAGGAACTACGAACAGTTTTCAATTGATTCCTATTCTTTATTATAATTCTCGTTGAATGTTATTTAGTACCCAGAGACTAAGAAACATGGTACATTGCTTATCAGCTAGTATCAGTCATCAGCATTTAATCAATTTTTGCGGATAGCTAGTTCGTCAACATTCGGCGACGAGTATTTACGAAATTAAACTTGATTCCTTTTCCTTCCTTTTATTAATTTCAGTTTAGTAGGACATTTAAATTATTGTGTAAATAGATCCGTTTTTCAGTGCAGGCGGACGAAAGATCCCAAGGATGGAGGCCAAGGCGGCCCATTGTGCTAACCTGCTAAAAGTAAGAGAACCTATAAAACTATAGACGTCGACAGGAAACTAGATATGAGGCAATAGCGCAGGACCATGTCGAGGTGGGTTGGAACTCTGGGATGGTAGTCAGGGCGCCTACCAACTGAGCTAACGTGGCCACGTGCAAAAATTGGATTAGTACATAACGTAATTGCCGAATTGAGTGAAAGTGCATTCTTTTCTTTAATTCCAATGAACCCAAGCGACATTCATATATTCCGTACTTCCACTGTTCGCTGTCCACTTCAACCATCCGACGCGATTTTTATTTTTTTAAATCATAGGAAGTAGTGTTTATTAGAAAAATAAAATAAAATTTGTATGATTTTAAAATAAAAACAAGAAAAAAAGCTAGAATCAGTCTAAGACCAATTATTATGATACCCTGGCCTAGGGCTGCCATCTGTAAATTCATTAAACTAGGACAACAAGTTCGAAAGCCCCGGACATTTTAGCTTGAAACCCGGACATTGTTGCCAAATAATTTATCTGTTTTACTTATCAATGAAATAGTTTGAAATTGTTATGCATATTCTCTTTTTTTATTTATGTATTATAAAATTAGGAACATAAATAAATCTTCTAAAAATTAGAAATACAATTTTACATTTACATTTAGTGTGCCATATAGCTTTCAAAATAGCTTCATTTCTCGGGAAAGGTGAAGCTACATGGCGAGAGAGACCACTTTCTCGATCTCTGGACACCCAGAGACCCATGCATGCACTTTGGAGATGCAAAAAAATCTCTAAATATACCAAATTACTAGAAATTGTTTTGTTGTCCGTCGTGAGTTTCAAATCAATCGGGTTTCCATGCTCGGTTTCTAGTCTTCGAAGTTTGCTCATTTCTCGTCTCTAGATTTCCGGAGACTATTGTGTGTTCTGCTGTTAAGTTAACTGTGGAGTGAGTTTGACAAGGTTTTTTGTTAATTTTTATTTAATTTATCATGGGGTAATTCCATCGAAAATCGAACAAAATTTACACTTTCCCAACGTTCTTCTTTTGCTGAAAGTTTAGTTTTTTTTGTCGTGCGATGAATACTGCCTGAATTATACTTAATTCAAACTAACTTTGAAACCCTTAAATTTTTCCACTTTTTGGAATATGTAGTTACTACACATACGTGAAAGTTATTTTAAACAAATGATAACTTTGAATCCAAATACCTATCACAGAAGCACGGTCTTTAAATTATTTCAGAGAAAGTTATGTAAAGAATGCCTTTTATAAGAAAAACAAGCAAAAAAAAAATTGGTATAAGACCAATTCTTATGATGCTGTAGATGAATACCCGTACGTAATTTCGTATGGTCACCTATCTGCACAAGTTTGATTTTTTAAGTGGTTTTTAGCATAATTCTAGAACGGTTCGTTGGAAAGTATAAATGATAATGACCAATTTTATACGATTTCATATTCTGAAGAACTTTTCTGTGCAATTAAAACGTCTAGGACTGATCGTTTTCACAGTGTACGTACAAATCTTAAATTTTTATATGGCAACACCAAGAATCCGTTGCCCAATTTAGTCCATTTTTGAAATTATATTTACTATTTTCATGAAAATACTGTGTACAAAATTTCAGTTGTCTACGTTGATGCGCTAGTTACGTTTATTAATAAATGGTTTAATAAAAAAAAAACCTTTTACTTTTAAAATTTTAACTTTATTGAACTAAAACGTTTTAAACAAACAGCGAACGGAAAAAGACTGAGCTCTGTTAGCAATACAATTACTTTTTAACTTTCTGAAATAAGACCTTATTTTATTTGCAGACATTACCTAAGCATTTTTCAGGGAATTGAACTCAGGTGTGCAAGAAAATTTATTACAATGAACTTTACTAAAGTATTGTACAATACTGAAAAGTTTCTGCTGACTAAGATTTTGGTAACTGTGACTATGGGGAATGATAGATGAAGCTAAGGGTAATTATGCTACGCATGTAACTCGCTCTCAGGTAGTGTGCAAATATACAGTAAAAAACAAAATTTGTGTATGGCAACCCTAGGAGAGTGTTACCCGATTTGTCCCATTTTCGAACTTAAATTTAATTTTTTTTTAAAGAGCGTGTGAAAATTTTCAGCTCTATAAATATACGCGTTCCTAAGCTATCGTGCGAACGGACTCGCGGACGGCCGGACAGATGAACAGACGGAAGGCTCAAGTTGGGATAGTAATGGCTTTAAAGAAGAGAAATTTTTTCGTCAATAGGGGGCTGGTTATTAAAAAAAAAAATAAATCACACTTTGTTGTGTTGTCCTTTTTCCCGTTCTGCATAAATTTTTTTAAAGCTTTTTCACTTTCTTTCTAACAATGTTTTTCTTGACAATTAACACAGATCTCTCGAGACCAAATATAAATTTCGTGTATACCCTTCAAGAAGTGTCTCTAGAGACTTTTTCTTATGGTCTTCAAAACCTAATTTTTTGATCTGAGACAAGAGTCTCTTTCCATGTAAACATTTTGGAGATTTTAGATTCTGTAAACCAGAGACTAAAGAGCAAAGGCCTCTTACCGTGTATCATTTTTTAACAATGTATAAAAATCAACACAATTAAAATCTTTAAAATTAAATTTTGTTTTGATTAGTGACGAAGCCGTTTATATGTTCAGTGAGTTTCTTTCTTTCATCCACAGTTGAGAAATTGTTAAAACACTCTCTCTTCGTAATTATGGTTGCTCAGGGAAAGGTGAAGGTTCAAAAAAAAAAAAAACTATTGCTATAGGGCGCCACGTAGTTTTTCCATTGGGGAGGTTAAACTACGAAACCTATTAAGTAGAACACACGGTTTATTCGTTATAAAAAAAAAGTACTTTCACACCACGATGCAAATTCAACAATACAGTATACAAATTTAGATTTAAAAAAAAAAAACAAAAAGGGGAGCAGAATCGCGGTCGCCAACCTGCCAAGTACAAAACACCTAAATAATATTTGCTGAAGAAGGAACTTTTTTTGGATTCTCCGGTATATAGCAAAAGCTAAAAAATGTTTTTAATTTGTTATTTCATTATACAACTCGTTATACTTTGGGTGACAAGTTTCAAGTCTTGGTTTGACTCATCAACAGGTCCCAAATAGCGAAATTGAGTGACTTGAAAAACAAATGAAAAATTAGAACAAAGAAAAGAAATGAAAAAATGAAAAATTTGAGAACAATAGAAGAAAACAATTTTTTTTATTAAAAAAATTTTTAAAAAATTAAAAAAAGCAGATTCATTCGAAACGAATCGAACCTAAATAATATAATAATATTGAAAATGAAATGATTACTTAGCATTGGTAATTTTCTTGACTAGGGTTTATCTTCCTCGTGGCATCCGACCAACCTTTTCGCTTCAGCACAATTTCTTCTACGTTTTATAAAAAATTCACGCGGTAGTCCAGATTCCTTTTTTTCTCTTTTTTTTTTTGGTTTTTTTCTTTGTACCAAAACTAAACCTAACTTTTGACTGACCTTACGTCCAGTCGACTTCACATACAAAAAAAAGAGACTTATAGGCTCAATGGCCGTTCTTCAGTCCCCTGCAGCTGCGGATATCGAATATTTTTTTTCTTTTTTAAACCTTCGCAAATCCGCTGCACTGCTGCCAGTATAATATAATATAATTAGAAATTTAATTTCTGTGTTTAGTTTATGCACCAACCTATACTGTGCTATATCGGACTTATGTTAATTGTTTGTAAAGAGATCTGGGCTCATTTTTAACTACTCGAATAGAGAGTGAACGGCATTATCAAATTACTTTTAACGAAAAAAAAGGTATAATCGACCAAAGATTAACTTGGTTAAAAGTATGGATATCGTGGAAATTTGTTTGACGAGGCTAGTTGGCTGTGCGAGAGCAACATTTATGCTAACTAAGAGCTGTATAGTTTAATTCAACATGGATTTAAATTACTCGCAAAAATAAAGCTACTTTACAATACTTAAATTTCAAACGCGGCACTTTCTAATATAGTTCAAAAAGGATTCAGTATTAAGATCTTAACTACTTCAATGTGAAATATACTACTAAGTAGATCTAAACTACGCGGATAAGTCTTATTGTTAATATAATTAGATACGTGAACAAAAAAAAAAAAAGGATGGGAGTATGAAAGCCATTCTTATTCTATCTACAATTCATCATCATGATGGGCATGTCGGCTATTTATAATATTCTCCACAATTCGTAGGAATGTCGGTTAGTTGATCTGGTTTATCCTTTCACCATTTGTAATATTTACCCCTAAGCAATCCTCAGCCTTCGAAGATGGGAATATCTCAGGCTATCCGAAAAGACGTGAATTTGGTTCGTTATAAGGAACTCATTGCTGGACCGCTATAGGTTTCTGACTTCAGCACTTGACAGCGAAAGGGTTATGAACGTTAGGTTTAGTTTTCTGGAAGTAAGAAATACTGAGCAGTATTATGAATTCTCACTAGCTATCACTCACAACTCATCACAAACGCCCACGCACTACATTAAAGTTTCATGCATGGGACATAACAATATTTCTAGAACGGTTCGTCGGGGAGAAAAAATTATTATAATCAATTTTATAAGATTTCGTATTCTGAAGAAGTTTGTAGTACAATAAAAATGTTTAGAACTGATCGTTTTCACAGTATCCGTAAAAAACCTAAATTTTTATATGGCAACACTAAGAAGGCGTCGCCCGATTTATTCCATTTTTGAAATTGTATTTGCCATTACTATGACAACACCATGTACCAAATTTCAGATATGTCTATGTCAACGCGTTCTTAGGCAGTGTCCAAATATATACTAGTGGAAAAAGGAATTTTTGTCTAATTTTCGAACTTAATTTTACTTCTTTTTTTAAAGTTCGCATACAAAATTTCAGCTCTTTAAGTACACGCGCTCTCGATTTATCGTACGCACGAACGGACGGACGGACAGATGGACATGCAAAAATCAAAATAACTTTTAATATTATGCGTGGGTGTCCAATCCATTGCGATCTACCATCATTATTTCTGTGCGTTACAAACGGAATAAAAAACTTAGTATACCCTATAGATTTTATCTAGGGTATAATAAAAGAAAGTGGTGTCGCTTAACGAACAGATACCTTTGTTTTCCACATCCCATCCTTCCCTTCTCTCACGTATTAAGGAAAATAAGTCAGAATCCACAAACTGATATGATCGTGACGACCTGCCAAATGCCCACTATTTATACTATCTTTATGCGTTTCAAAAAATAAAGTTAGATAAACATTTTAGAATAATTATTTACGTTTTTAAAGAAATACCTTTACAGTTAAAGTCTACATAAGTTTTAGTTTAGGGTTTTTTTCTGTAAACTTATTTAGCACCTGCTGCACTCTTACTCTGCTTTTAATTATTTAGGATTATGTAGATTCTCTCAAATGGGCTTGTGGGGCATATGGCTGCGTTTTTTAAGCTGCGCGATGTGACAAGTTATGTGAAAAACCTTTAATAAAGCAAGGACTTACTCACTTTTTCCTCGAGCATCTTAAATAGAATGAAGACCCAAGTTTTGTTTCAATGTATCTTAAAAAGGCTTTTCTTCCGGAAAATTAAACAAAGTTTTAGTAAATTTTCAAAATTTCATTGATATTAACAAACACAAACTTTCAAAATAGTTCCGGATGATAATTCTCATACTGAATACATCATCATAAGCCTTTGTCAAAAATCAATGGAATCAAAGCAATCTCAGAGCAATTTTATAAAAATTTAAACAAGACTTCAATAGATTTTCTGAAAGAAATGAACTTTTTAAAAATTTTCGAATACAGTTTTTTAAGATTGTACCACAGACTAAATTGTTTATACAATATTAAGTTGTTTTTTCCAGGGACCGAATATACCTGGTATTATGAAAGTTTTAAACAAAAAAAGCAGGGGCAAGATGTTATAACTTCGAAAGATTCGACGTTCGACAATTTATCGATAGTCGGTATGTTGTAACACTTTCGACAGGCGATAAATGCGATAGAATATCACTGAGTTTTGCTGAAAGTGATAGTACAAGCGAAGATTAAAAAATGTATGTAAAATTAAAGAAATTAGATTTAAATGTTAAATTCTTTTTAATTTATTCCATATAAATGATTTTATATATTAAGTATATAGATTCTTCAAACTGAAGCTATAAAACTTGTAAGAATATTTCTTGAATCCAAAAATTAATAAGGCAATACATTTTGTTAGGCATATCCAGAACATAATACCGCTGCTTAAAAATTTTCTTTTGTCCCGGTAATTAATAATTTCTTTGTCATTTTTGTTATCCTCCACAAATAAAGCCACTGTGCCTGAAAAATTCATAAATTCCAATTTTATTATTATTAAAATTTATCAACAACTAGAAAAAGAATCTATAAATGTCATTTGTGCTAGGGAAAAAAATTCGGAAATAATTTCGAAACAAGCAAAATCACCTGTCGAACGAAAATCTTATAACATACCGCCAGATCGAAATCTTCGCTTCGATGATCGCTTTCGATACGAAGTTATAACATGTCGCCACGGGCAAGTTATATTTCCCTTACATTTTACAGCAGGATAAATTATGATCGTGGAATATACCAAAAAATGTCTCGTGAGCCCCGTTTCGATTCCTGTAAAGCTGTTGAAAACTTAACTTAAAAAAAAAAACAAAACAAAAAAAAAACGCTAATAAAACTAAGCTGGAAAGGCTTATTATTTTTACTGGCACAACAATAAAAAGTTAGCTGGACTTTTTATTTTTTCGAGCTGGAAATAGCAGGCTTTGAAGCCGGAAGTATAAAAATCCAAGCTGGCTTCTTATTTTCAGGGACCGAACCAGTTAAAAACTTTTACGAAAAAAGATTAATTTACTTGTTATTCCTAGCCGGTAATAGTTTTGAAGCTAAAAAAGCAAGCGCAACGGTTTGATACTTTTTTTTCGGTAAAAATATAAAAAGCGAGCCCGGCTTTTTATTTTTTCTAGCCAAGCTGGCTTTTTATTTTTACCCGATAAAATAATAAGCCTTTCCAGCTTAGTTTTTTTTAGCTTCAAACGGTCAGGAGTAACTAGTAGAGTAGAATTTTTTCGTAAAAAGTCATAACTGATTCGGTCCCTGGTTCCTTCTTCATCAAACATTTGTTTTGCATAATTTTCTAAAATTATCAAAAGTTCTATTTTGGCTGTTGCTGTAATATGCAACACGTATACTCCAAGAAAGTTTATATAAGTTTTCACTTCCAATTCTTATACGACTATTTAAAGAGAAGCATTTCAATTTAAACACTCCGAATGTTAAGAGAAAATTTTTCATATACAGATTTTTCAAAGATATTTACATGTTTCTGCAGTTTTTTTCGTCTGATCATTCTTTTGAAAATTGATGAAACTATTGGAGATAATCGGTTGGCGCTTACAAACCTCAGCGCCGAGCCATTTGGAATAATTTGAATGAATTGTCGAAGAAATCTAGCAGTGTTTTTTTCATTTATGATTATACGATTTTTTTCGCATTTTATTTTTATTAAATAAATGATATTTGTAACGAAAAAAATTTCCTTCACCATTTCCGTGTCTACTACAATGCTATTACACCGTATTGGACCACTTTTAAAAATATCAAAGAAATCCCAAAAGAAAGAAAATAATTACTAATTGTTCCATTTTAAAAATAAGTGTGTACACGCAAAAGTAGTGGCTTATAGAAACCGTGACGCAGATCTCCTCTCACTGGACAGACTGAAGTCAGTCAGACATGTCTGCCGTCTAAGATTTTACTTCTCATCCTGAACCTGCCATTTATTTTTCGTTGGAATTTTTCAATTTTGATTTTGAATTTCGTAAAATGGGCGATATAAAGTTTTTGAGTAGGGCTGTTGATTATAGAAGCTTCGAAATTTCGAATTTTTCCAATGCTATGAAGCTTTGAACGAATATTCGAGCAACGTAGCTTCGAAGGTCGATCTTCGAAAGAAAGAAATACGAAGCTTCTAAGCTACCATCTGACCGTTATTCAAAATTGGTCATTTTAATTTGACCCATTTGCCATTGAGCTAAAATTTGCCACACTTATCTTTCATGACAATATAACTTAACACTTTTATGTAATATAAAATCAAGATGCGTCTATAAGCTTGCTGCCGAATATTGTCATTATGACCCGCTTCGGGTCACAACTAAAATGTTCGAGAAGAAGTCGGAAGAATTCGCTTTTAAAATTTTGTAAAATGTATGCTTGCCAACGCTCATACATATCCTTAGCGATCCAGACCAGATAAGACAAAACAATAATGCATGAAAAATCTAAAGAAAATTTGTCAAATTATTCTAAGAAAATTGAATGCTTGTGCCCTTGTGACCGAAAGAGTGAACTACAAGAATCAATTCACCAATTCGTTTGAATCGTTGTTGGTGAATAGTTACTCATTCAAATTCTGAAGAAAAATTTGCAAGTATATTTCTAAGAAAAATTTAATACTTTCATACAATCGTACAGATTTTGAGCAACTCAGGCTTGTATCAATATCGCTATGAAAAATCAACGGGTGGCTATTCGTTGATTACATGGAACTGAGGTTCTACTGGAAGAGACCTAGAACAAAATTTGTTAAGTCAGTTTGTTTACTCCTGTTACGAGATCCCCACCAAGTTGTCGGAAAATCAGATATGTAAGTAAAATCAAAATTTATGATCGCTGACCAATTCCTTAGAAACAATGTTTTTATCGCATTATGGGTCCGGGTAAGGATCAGAATTAATTACCACATTAAATTACTTCGATAGAGCGATAGTTTAAAATAAATTTTGCAAAATACAAATTTTCAATCACATTGCATTGGAATAATGAAAAATGTAGATACAAAAGCATTAAATTTTGAAGCTGATCCATATGGGATCACTGTTTGACACACGAATTCTTAAAAAAATATTTTAAATCTTAGCTCTCTATCGAAACAATTCAATGCGGAAATTACTTCTGATCCTAACCCGGACCCATATGCGAACAAAAAAATATCGCTAATTACAGTTTTAAAAAAACTCGAAACTGTGTGCTTTTTCATTTATACGAATAATCGACGAAACAAAAATATAAATGCATGAAAAGCTGTGTTTCTTTTTGTACTTTGTTCTAGAACTCCTGGAGAGAATAAATTGTTCTGTCGATTGAAGCGAACTACATATTTGTACTGTTCGCTTCATTTAAGTCTTTCTATGAAAATGTAGGAGGCGATCTTTTGTGTATGTCTTTTGTTCTGCTCTGTTCTGCGGACACAAAAGAACACAGCTATAATATCCGGGTTGCTAAGCATTATAAGCATTACATGCCTTTTTCTAAACAATCAAACACTCAAATAAATATGTATTCCAAAATTACTTATCATTCCTGTGATAGGTATGAGATGACCATTCGACAGTATATAAAAACACAAGAAATTTCTAAAAAAATCGTACTGACAACTTAACATGACTAAAGTGAAATTTTCTTTGAGAATTTTTCAAGTTTTTAGTGCCATTATATCGAATTTTTTGCAGAAAATTAATTATTTTTTCCACTATACGCGCTCTTTATCCGTATTGACTAATCGTAACCACAGAATGTTTCATTATCATATTTGGTGTTAGTTTCTACGGTACGCCATATGTGCAAACTGACATTTGTAGCTTGAAGTTTGCAGCGTGTAGCTCTCAATATAGATTGTATTACTACTCATAAGAAGACAGCAGAGCTAAAGTTAAAAATTGGGAAAAGTACGCTCCACCACAAGCAACGCCGTCGTCAGCTACTCATTGAGCCCGTCCTATTAAACTTTTACATCTCGTTCTACAGTCCAGCATCACATTGTGGTTCCTTCCCAATTCAATTCATCGCGTAGGAGCTTGGGGGGGGGGGGGGGGGGGGGGTCATGACCCACGTGACCCACCCCCTGTGCAGAGTAGATACCATATTGTGCGTACAAAAATAAACATAACAAGGAAGGTAAGAGATAGAGTGTAAAATAAAAAGCAACGATTTTTTATTAAGCGCAGTTTTAAGAAAAATTTATTTCATATTTCGACGATTTGCGAAGATCCCCTAATAAAAGCGGATTTCAAATTTTTGGTCAAAATTTAGAAATTTTTATTATTAACTTTACTTGCTATGTAGTTACGGTCAAATCTTGTAATTTAATCCGTTCGACTCCAAACCTTCATAAGTACCTACATTATGTAGTTCCGCTGACAAGGTACATACTGAGACTGAAGACACCTCATTTCGATTATAGGAAACACTCACTCGTAGACAAACCGATATTGACTGACATTAAATATTCTATTCGATTAACCTTGTGTTTCCAAGGGCTATTTTTCGTATCTTCTCACCAATCTTGTTTGCGGATTTGCCCATGAAGACCTAGTTGGCAGTCAACGTTGTAATGATTTTTGTCGCGACAAGATACAAGAGAATTTGACATTTAGGAAAATTTAAAATGGCGCCCAAATAATTTTCTGGTGTGTTTTATATATGTTGGATAGTAAACACGAAAACTTAAAGCGCAAATGGCTTTCGACGTCATGGACATCTGTTAACCATAGAAATCGATTAACGCAAAATTTTTCGTGTACCCATTAAAGTTCTTTAAAAACTGCAATTGCTGCAAAAAGCATTTAGCCAACATGCAGGCACGCCAATAAAGTTCCCTGATATGACTTGATAGCTGCATAGGCAAGAAAATCAGCTCATTGTGACGCAGGGTAAGCAGTGTGCGGCAATTGATTTATTTGATATAAATATAATTTCAATTTTCTTTTTAATATCAATTAAATAGGGTCCCCAAAATTCCGGCACCCGGTATAGCTGTACCAAAGACTATGGGTCGGGAAAAATAAATTGATCTTCTTTAGGCTTGTCAGATAGCTTGAAGTCACGATATACAGAGTCAAGAGATCTGTTCGCGTACTTTTTCAAGTAAAAACATGAAAAACGTCAAATTGGATAGTGATAGAAATTGAGAATGACACCCGTAAAGTACTCGAATGGCTTCGCGTAAAAATTTGATGTCGGAGAATTATTTTCTGTAGTACAATAAACAATTTTAATTTACCACTTTGAATACGTAGAAATGTCTTTGGAAAACAGTCTAACTACTTCTACTGGAGGAGGTGTAGCAGGTTTTTCCACTTTTTATTTTAAATTAAACTAAAAACTTGAAAAATAATTCAAAACCGGAGAAGAGCTGTCAAATATGACACTTTGGAAGTTTTTACTTAACGATTTTTCTCAAGCTAAATCAAGTAATAAATTGAACGAAGGGAAAGTGATGTCAACAATTTCTCTCTAAATTGTCGAGTACGCGAACGCCTTCGAGTAAAAACTTACAACAAGTTTTACAAGTTTGCACTTTCAAGCTAGTACGCGAACAGACACAAGTTATGACGTTCGAACCATAGTCGACCATCTTGGGCATCATAACACCAGGCGATTGTACTTAAGAGATTTTATATTAATTTTAGCAATCATAAACAAAATATTAACACAATAATGCACGGATTAAAATTTCTGTAATTGCTTACCTGATCGCTTGCAAAAAGTATTACTTTTGGACACTTGCTGCCAAGTCATTATAAATTTTCTAAAATATTGAAAATGTCGTTTGTCAAAACTGTTACCAAATAGAAGGTCTGTATGTTTACTCGAAAGTTTTTACCAAGGATTCAAAGTTTTTACATAGACTCGATAGTTTTTTACCCATAATGTGTATGTTAACTTCTCGGACAAGATAAATTTTACAGTTCAATGGTTTTCCAAGTTATCTGTTAACTTTTTTCATTATCATCTAGTAGATATTATCCCCTCTACCGAAAGAATTCACTTCTTTTGTTCGGTCTTCAGCACAATACAAGCTTTTATTAAAATGTATACTAAAAAATACCGATTAGGACTGTTGATAGGCTTCGAAATAAGTGATTCAAAGAATTATTAGAAGATTAGAAGTTAAATCCTTCGAAGTAAGAACATTTTATCAATGCTTGGAATTGAATGTCGTAGTTATTTTTTCGGTAATATATTCACCGTATGAGCAATCTTAGAGACAAATTAAACAAAATATTAAAACAAATTGTAAAAATAAAAATTACAATGTCGTTCACGTCTCGACGAATTCGGATAAGCCACTGATATGTATATAAATGAACCAAAAATGCATGAAAGCAAATGCCTCCACTTTCATATTCCTGTCTCTTTCCATACTTTCCTACTGAACTATAACGATTAGGAACGAGAAATTGCTTGAAGTTCAGCGATATTTCCAGAACTGGCAACTTGGTAATCGAAGCTTTCCTACCAACACAGACTTGAAAAACGCATTTCCTTGGGCTCATAATTAAAATTTAACAATACAAATAGTCCCAAATACTTTTGGTGTAAATTCGGTAAAACTGGTAAATCCCAATGACACGCATATAAGTAAATTTCCAAATAATTTAAATATAGCGCCAGTTTACGACAGTTGGTAGCATTGACAGTGAGAGCATACTTTCTGAAATCAAAACTGGTGCCACATGAAACAGGAGATCAGTTAGTCCATTTATATACATGTCAGTGGCATAAGCTAAATAATCAGTATAAATATGTATTTTTGTTGTATGTTATTTACTAATTTATTAATTTTAAAATAGTTTTATATATAACTAAATTTGTAAGAGCATTATGGGATGAAGCACTAAGTACTTGTTGGAATATCTTTTTCATTATTATCGTCTTCTTCATCAGCTCTATACCGATCCTCTTTCAAGTCTTTCAAAGTCTAATGAACTTCTGTTTTGTAAGAGGTTAGAAGGAATGAGATGGGAACTAGTTAATCTGATGTGAGAATTATGCGTGCACACTGTCTGAATTGAGAAGCACTATAGCACTATAATCAAGAATTCTACAGGACCTGATGATGGAGCAAACAAAGGTCCGAAACATATATCAAATACAAAACATTAAAATGAATTTAGGAATATTGGTTTGAGTCAAGGACGTTACGGTGTACATTACGCTTGAATGTATGCGTCCCATAGTTAAGGGGGAAAACAGATGATGGCAAACTATTCCACATTCGTACTATCTTGCTTATGAAAGAATCGCGGAATTTCCCAGTACGGCCAAATTTGACTTCCAGGGTGTATGTGTGAGGGTGAGCTCGGGTTACAGCTCGTGTGGTGAGCATAGGAAGAATTCTATAAGGGATCAGGCTAAAGATTTCATCAGAGCAATAGCTATAGAAGTAGCGATAAAAGACAGATAGACAACCAAACATCACCCCGGTGCTCTAGAGAGTCAAGAGTTTCTATTGATATGTCATCGCCAATAAGCCGGAAGTTCTTCTTTTGGACGCACGCGGACAATGCGACGCGTTCAGCCCCTGCCCAAATATGCGCCGAGTTTGATGGAGTAAAATATTTCTTGCGTCTTTGAAAGAAGCCCAATCATTTCATCGCATTTTTGCAGTATACCAAAAATATGATCGGACCAACTAAGATTGTTGGATATTTCAATGCTTAAGATGTTTAGGGATGGAGAATTCGAGATATCTGCTACATCGACGGAAATGGGTTGAGCGGCTGTTAGAGTACGTTTGAGTGATAACAGACAATAACGCATTTTGAAAGCATTAAATAAGATAAGACTCAATTCACTCTGCCCCAACTGACTATTGTTGTAAGGTCATAGTGTAGTGAACTGAATATGTGGCTTCGTTTGTCATCTATAACATTCCCACGGGAATCAGTCATAGAGTTGAAAGAGTACACGAAATCAAAGGTCCTGCCTTCTGCAAAACTATAAATAGGATTAAAAGTGCGAGCTAACAGATCATTAATAAAAATGAGAAAGACGGTAGTAGAGAGAACGGAACCTTGCGGTACACCGGCAGTGATTATAAAACAGTTAGGCGTAAGTGTAATTTTGTCCAACATGACTTGGATTGAGCTGCGAGAGAGAAAACTTTCAATCCGTTTTAAGAAGAAAAGGTCTAGATCTAATGCGTTAAATTTCGCTAAAAGACCAGAATGCCTGACTCTATCAAAGGCCTTCGAAATTTCTAATAAAATAATTTCAGATTCACCAAAATTATTTCATCAATTGGGTGTTTATGACTGTTTCGAAAACCTTGGAAAGAAAGCAAGTAACGGAAATTGGTTTATAATTTGAGGGATCGGTTGCTCTTCCTTTTTTGTATATTGGCTGCACATGAACACGTTTTCATGGCAAAAGATAATCTCCAGTCGAATATAGTACAGGTGAATTAGTTTGCGTAGAGATTAAGATTTAGATAAGAAGAGGCGCTGCACTTGAGTACTAGGGCCGAAATATCATCAAACCCAGCAGCGTTAGACATATTCCGTGTATCCGGATCTGTCTCAATTCGCTGAATGACACTGCTTGTATACCAAAATGCTGCTTCCTTGTTTTTCATGGCTGTATAACAGTTTAATTGATCAATTTTATAGGATTTCAGTAAAATATTTAAGAGGAGTCAGTCCCAAGTTTTTTAAGTTTCATACATTTTTCAATGCCAAGTTCTGGCAAACTATTTGTAGCAGGATAATGATTTATATCTTAAATTAAAGATAACGAAGAGGGCTAGTAAATACCGTAGGAAATATAAAAAATTTGTATTAAAACGGAGATATTAGCTCGGAAACTTGTAAAAAATGGTAAAAATTGAAGTTTTTCAAATCAAATTCATGTTAGTAGATATTCTCATTTCTTTAGATTGTGACTATTTTAGAAAGCTAAAGCCTAGATCTAGCAAATAACGTCGAGGTTTTTCATTTTTAGTTTCGCTTTTTTTAATTATTTGACTCTAATAGTACTTGTTTTTTCTGCCGATATTTCACCGACCAGAAATTGCAATATTTCGTTGAAAGTTGTTGAACTATAAAGCAAAATAGTATGTTTAACAATTATGTGCAAACAAATTTATTAGAGTTAATTCTCGTTAAAAATTTTCAATTTATTTAAACTGCAAATATTCATTTTTCATCTTAAATTGTATAATTTTGTCGCATGTTTGGTTTCTGTTTTTTACGCTAGATGTCTCTAATGTGGTCTGTGCTCTAGGTCTACACTAATTTTATATGAATTTTCTCACTTTTAAGACACAAACCTATATGTATAATAAATTTTATTGCCTACAGGTTCGCTGATATCTAAATTGAAATTTTTGCTGAGTACTGACTCCTCTTAATAAAGGATATTTAAATGAAAGGCATTTTTGTACATATAGTCATATTTGGTAAGACGTTCAGGTTGGGTAAATATCTCACTGCATTACCTTAAAGATGGATGAATTATATAATATGCCGACCACTACATGCAGACAGGTTTACGTTCTATAAGAGTTGCCTTTCAAAATTAATATGCTTGGACTATTCATATATGATTTAAAATTTCAAAATATTGACGGTAAAAACTAAAGAACGTCAACACTTGATGTATAGGTACTCAGCACAAGTAAAAAATGAAAATATATATTGACAAAAACGATTAAAATCGAGCCATTCTTATTAAATCCTAGTGATAAACCTTTCAATTTACATTCGAATAATTGTTAATTAGCAGATGAAAGCACCGATTAAAATGTTATGGCTTTAGAGTTCATTTTGTAAAGAGTATTGTAAATAAACGAACGAATTTTTACTCACACCTATTTTTTAGGTCAGCTGTGTATGTATCAAAATTGTCTCGTCATTTTTTAAATCTAACCGGATCCAGTAAATCTTATTTAGGCCCCTAGACATAGGCTGTATGCCTTAAGAGATAAAATTAAGTTCAAACTTTTTATTGTGCGACCCGCATCTCTTCTACTGAAATCTATGTATGTACTACGAAATTTCGTATAAGTTGCTTCTTTCCCTCTCCTCCGTTCACTCGAAATTTTTATACATTTTACGGATTCCTGTAAATCTATGCAATCAATATCAATTTCATCGAATCGGATTTAATTTCGGACAAAAAACGCACTCTCCTCAAAAATCATTATCAAGCAGATTTCTGTTTCAAATTATCATGAAACAGTTAAAATTTCCTTTATCCAAGAACAACAATTTTAAACTTATTTAATTATGTATGAAACTATTTCATCATTTCCATAGAGATATATATGTACATCACCGGACATCCAGCAGCGAAATAAAAGTGTAAAATTTATCACTTTTTTGTTGTTGTTTATATCTGCACAAGCAGCAATACCTTATCGCATTATAAATAGCACAATTCGCATGCAACATTAATTCACTTACCTACGTAAATGTCCAGTTCCTCGGACTAATCCTGGCGTATAAACATTCACTGTCACGTCTGTTCCTTTCCGGGTGAAAGCATAGTTCGTTAATAAATTAAGGAAAAAAGCAAACAACATTTTTTTTTCGTAAATAGAACAGACACTTACCTTTAAGTAGCTTGGCAAGGTGTTTTGTAAACATAATCAGAGCCAATTTTGAATGGGCGAAAGCTTCTCGGGGGTGGAATATAGTCGCCCACGTTCCAACATTCAAAGGATCCTCACTATCACTAGATAGCCTGCCAGAAACATGAGCGTGTGCAGATACATTAATGATTCTTCCGTTTTTAGAATTCCTCAGGTGCGGCAGAAGTAGATGTGTCAGGAGACACGGTGACAAATAGTTCACTTGCAGATGTATTTCAAAGCCATCTACAGTTTTCTCATGCGGATGGAAAATGATGCCGGCATTGTTAATCAAAATATCCACCCTTTCGAAATCCTTAATGATTCCCTTAGCAAATCGTCGTACACTGTCGAAGGACCGTAGATCCAAGTAACGAGCTTGCAAATGACATTCCATTCCTGCTGTGCACTCAATTTCTCTTCTAATGATTCCTACAAATTTATCCGCCTTTTCCATGTCCCGACATGCCATGATTACACGTGCAGACCGGGCACATAGAGCTTTGCATAGTTCCATGCCAATTCCACTGTTACCACCAGTTACGATAACAACTTGCTTATCGATTAGATTCGAAGTGGGGCATCTCTGACCGCCCATTAGGGTCCTATAGGAGAGGATGGGTTGTGAATAGAGTTAGATTTTCAAATATTGTTTTCATATAAAATCAGTTTACATCCTTACCTAATCGTCATAGATATTCCAACAATGAAAGCAATTATAAATGGCCACCAAGTACTGAATGGATCTGATTTTTCCACTAGAGATGCAAATTTATCCATTTCCATGTAAAAGACAAAATTTTAGTGAACACTCCAATTGCTGGCTGGTCTGCATCTATTTATCTGCTGAGGCTTACTCATTCTGCGCGGGCTGACCCTAAACAATGTTTGCCACCGGAAGTTCAATTGAAACAGAGATTCTCATAATTTGTGGAAGCGCGGCAAGTACTCGAGTTCTTAATTGAATCGTGGATAGCGGAGATTGAAGTTTGATTAACTATATCTAAGTCTATTCTCGAAGATGTATTTGATGAGATCAGTTCACACACATATAAGTGCATGCAAGTGCAATGCAAGTGCAATGCAACGTGAATCTGACGTGAATCCATTCGAATTAGACACACATTTTTAAAAATATTATAATTCCAGATTGGGAGGGGTCTGGTCTTGTTGGTAGTAGAAAATTATGAAATAAGAACTCAACATGGGACTGCTAAGTTAAGGTCTTAGAATTCATTGTAGGACATCTCAAGCATTATTGAATTTCAGGATAACGCGGCTGTCGTAGACAGTTCTGTGTTATACAACAGCACAGAAAGTCTGAAATGAATTCAACGAATAACAACGTAATTAGGGATAAGGAAAAGAGTGGGCAACTGCAGATGAATGACCAGTTTCTTGATGGATTCTATGCGGGAGATAAATCTATACGTAGAATACTGAGATGGTGATGATTTTTTTTTCTTGCATCTGGGTGGGGTATCATTGAGAGAATAGAATAATACCGCCAGATATGTTTGCACATTAAAATATTAAATTGCCGTAATGTTTGCTGACTTCATTAGATATTCTACACGTCTCTTTGTGATATCAACAGTTAGACAATCATTCCATAGTCAAACTAAATATCAAAGATCCTGATCCAGTTAAAGTGGCTTAAAGACCTCCTTTCGTAATGAAAGTTAGTTGATTGAAAGGTTGATTCAAAGCTGACGGCTTTGAATTTTCGTGAAAGGAAACTACAAATAAGACAATGAAATGTGAAATGTGAGAATTCATCCTCAGAATGAGGAGTTGATTTAAGTTCTCATAGAAATAATCATATCAAAATTCCATTTATGTAAGCGACACCAAATCTCACATTTTTTTTCCTGCTCATATTTGCCTATAGATGGAAAAGTTTCTTATACAATGGTTGGAGGCCGATTGAGCAACAGCAGAATCATGCTGTGGAATCAGGCACATGTTATTTGTAGCATACAAGTGTTCAAAGAGGATTATTTCAAAGCGTATGTGTATCAAACTTCAAAGTGTTAACTATATTGGAATTGTAGGATTAGTTGGTGATATTAGGGGCGTTTAATATATGACGAATTAGGTATTACTAGGAGTGATACTATTAATTTTGTTTAAACATATAAAGGAAGGAGGAACAATGTTTCTAATTATCTGACGTTCTTACTATTCATTGTAAGTCCTTCATAGGGTGCTTTTAGTATAGCTTTATAAAAGGTAAATCTACTACTACTGAACTAGCAGAATTCTCCATCTTCTGAGACTGTATCTAGAACGATTTCAGTAAGGCATTTGACAAAATTAATCACCGTATTCTGAGTATCCAGTTCATCAAACTTGGCCTTCCCTCCTCTTTTTTTTTTAATGGTTATGGTCTGGTCTGGTCATACCATCTCAGTCCGCTCCTATTTATTATTTATATTAATGATGTAGCCTCCATTCTGACTAACTCTAACTCTGTATTATCCTGATGATGCTCAAAATTTTCGTTTAATTTCGGACGAAACTCTCGTAAATTTCTAAACTTCTTCTATTTTTCACGATTGGTGTTCTACTAACATTAAAGCGTCATGTAAAAATATCAGATCGTCATTGAAATTATAGTGCCTGTGTGTAGTGATGTAATAAAAAACAAAGGTGATATATCTAAAATTTTAGTATATAATACAACTCGCTTAGCAAAGCTCTTGATCAAAATAATGTTAATGGTTTTGATAAACTGGTTCATGTAAACAGTCAGGCTAATTTCATAGTTAGTATATTAAAAAAACCAATCGTGTCAATGACAGTAAGAAAGCCCGCGAAATGGGTAGCAAATTCATGGTTTACGTCGGATTTAAGTAAAATGAAGAAATATAAAGTAAGGTTGTTTGAAAAAGTAAAATTTCTGGGGAAGGAAGAAGATTGGGAGCGTTATAAATCTATAAGCAATATATAAAGGACCAAAATAAAGAAAGCTAAGAGTAATTTCATTAAATCGAAAATCGAAAATTCGTGGGACCAAAAATCAATGTGGAAATCCATAAAATTTTTAGTACTGAAAGATACCGGAGAGGAAGTTAAAATAGTCGAATTTGCGGATGGTCATTACGAGGATAGTGCAATGGTGACTAATAAGTTAAATGATTACTTTATATAGATAGTTTAAATGTAATTATTGGCTCTATAGATATGGTTGCATACGTGAACTTGATAGACGTTGTTTTTACCCAATTAGTATTTAAACCTATAAATTTAATTGATGTGTTGATGCGAATTAGTAAGAAACGTGATTACTACGGAGTAAGTTCAAGAATGATTCGGGATAAGATTGATGTTTTGGGTCCTATGCTGCTAAAACTAATAAATAAGTCGATAGAAACAGGAAAATTTCCTGATTCGTGGAAGGAATCAGTGATAGTTCCGGTAAAAAAGGTGCCCAGAAGTAATAGATGTGAAAACTTTAGACCGGTAAATATGTTACATACCTGTGAACAAATTATGGAAAAGGTGATCCAAATGCAATTGACAGATTATGTGGAGAAAAATAAAATCTTGGTGGAGTATCAATTGGCTTTCGGGGTAAGAATTCATGCAAGACCGCTTTGACATGCGTTTTAACTGAGTGGAAGCTGGCAATATGTAGACCAAGGCAAATTCGTAATTGCAGTATTTTTGGATATGAGAAGAGCCTTCGAGACGATTGATCGAGCAATTTTGCTTCAAAAGCTAGAGCAATATGGTATCAGGGGTACAGAGCTAGAGTGGTTCACATCGTTCTTGACTGGTAGAGCGCAAGCAACTAAAATTAGTAGTATATATTCGAATAGTAGAGATGTAACGATTGGTGTTCCTCAAGGGTCAATTCTAGCAACACTGTTGTTTATATTATATATTAATGATATGGGAAAAGTAATAAAGTATACAGAACTTAGACTATTTGCTGATGATGCGCTAATATTTATAACGGGAGTGAATGTTCCAGAGTGTGTAAATACTCTAAAAGAGGACTTAACGCAAATTTGTGAGTGGTTAAAGATGAACAGGAAGAAATTAAATATAGATAAAACGAAGTGCATGTGTATTAATATAGATATAGACTTGTGTGTGGAAATGGACAACAAAAATTTTTAACTAGTCAAGGAAACAAAGTATCTAGGGGTAGTTATAGATTATAAATTAAAATTTAATAAATTTATAGATTATATTTGTAAAAAAGTGGCAAAAAAGCAGAAACAATATTTCAACAATTAGTGCTATAAAAGTATACAATATAATAATCAAACCTCATTTCGAATATTGTGCTGCGATAATTTTTATGGTATTTAAAGAAGATCTCAATAGGTTACAAAAGCAACAAAATAGGGCAATGCGAATAATACTTCGATGTAATAAAATAACACCAAGGCAACATATGCTGGATGCGCTAAAATGGTTAAGTGTAAGACAACGAGCACAATCACGAAACGACAATGAAGCACAACCATATTCGTTAAGAAATAATGATAGGTTTAGGTTAAGTATAAATTCAAAAATACTAATACACAAAATGTGATAATGTATAAAGGTTTGCAAATGTATAATGAAATGCCAATGGAAATAAGAAATGAAAATAAACTAAGAAAATTTAAGAAGAAAATAATTGAATATATAAAAATAAATGTTCCTATTGTATAGAAGTTTAGGTAAGATTATAAGCTATGGTTATAAAGCATGTATTTATTGCTGTGAAATAAAGCACTACTACTAATCTTCTACCTTTAAATATGTATTAGTAAGTGTACCGGAAAAAAGTTTCCCCTTCATTTTGATTATTCTATAAACGAAAATTTATTAGTTAGACTTGACAATACTATAAAACTTTGGGAGTCGTTTCTCTTTCCAGGATCATATTGACTCTATCTTAAACATGGCTAGTTCTGCTACTTTTGGTTTTCTTAGAAGGTGGTCTAGCGAATTTGATGAACCTTATGTGGCCAAATCTCTCTTGGTTTCAATAAAGCCTAGTGTATCGCTCTCTGGGCCGAAGGTCTGGACAATTTAATCGATTGTAATTTTTCGATAAAAAACTCGATCTTTCCTTCTTTCAAAGTGGCATAATGAGTAGTAACAAGATCGGTTCATTATACCCTCGAATTAAAGGTAACAGCTCGGCGGATGCCCATTTATACAAATGCATGGTTGTAAAACAAAAAAGACCGGCCACATAAACAAATTGTCTGCTGCACCAAAAGTTTCTTGGGCAAAGTTTTCTACTTCAATGTGTTTTACGCTGTCGCTGATATCGACTCCATCTTGTATAGAATAAAAAGATCGCCCGGTAATGTTGATACGTTTCATCGTCCATGTTTAACGCACCTGTTTTTTTTTTATTTTGCATAGTACAAGATAGGCCATTCCACCGTACTCAATTGTATTTTGGGGTACATTGTGGCACATACATAGGTCTTTTTCCATCTTGAAGCTTCTTCTATCTTTGTCATTCGCTACGTAATTTAAGCGCTTCTTCCAGTTTTTTTGCGCTAAATCCTTTGCCGATATAGGCAGACTCTTTTCAATTGACGTGCAAGCGACTTCTCCAGCAACTCTTTGATTCTTTAATTATCCACTACGAGTACGAAACTAAACGAGAGGACATTGCGGGTATATGCCATATATTTTTGCGTGGGGAAGGTGGTGATTTTTCTCAGTTTCTAACATAATATGGTTGCATCTGTGTCATATACCCTAGGTGTGACTTTTTTTTTTTTTTAGTATTAAACCAAGCTCAGGGGATACCCTATGATGCAAAGCACAGCATGGCAGGAAGGAGATGGGGAAAGGATTAGGGGACATGAGGAGAGTGGCGGAGGTGCCGATGTATGTCGACCTTAAACTTCCGCAGATTGTATGCCGGAGGAAAAACAGAAGATGGTAAACTGTACCACATTCGCACTGTTCGGGATAAAAAAGCATCACGGAATTTTACTGTACGACCGAAAGTAATTTGAAGGGTTAAAAGATGTGCGGGGCTTGCAGCGCGAGTATTGCGTGCAGGAATCATTCTACAAGGGATTAGACTAGATATTTCATCGGAACATTGACCATGCACATATCGATAAAGGAGCGAAAGGCATCCAACATTGCGGCGGTGCTCGAGTGAGTCTATATGACAAGTTATTGCCAAATCGCCAATAAGCTTGAAGGCTCACTTTTCGACCAGCGCTTACCCAGCTGAATTGTATTCCATTCTAGGTCTAATATAGGACTTGTAGAGGAGTGCTAGATTTGACGGGTTGAAATATTTCTTACACATTTTCAGAAATCAAAGACATTTCGATGCTTCTTTGGCAACAGAGAAGATGTGGTCTGTCCAGCTTAACTTACTGGAAATATTAATGCCAAGAATGCTAAGTGACGGTGAATCAGAAATTAATTCTCCATCAAAATAAACGGGTGTGGTTAAGTTATGATCTTGTTTTAATGAGATGAGACAGCTTTGGGTCTTAGATGCATTGAATTCGACACGATTCGCTTTGCCCCAAGCGAGGATATTGTTAAGATGGTTATACAATTTTGTTAATTTTTGGTAATAAAATGTATCCTAGGACAAAAGCCGTAATTGAAACTAAAATTGAAAGGGGTTGAAATGAAAAATATTTACATTCTTTTGTGAGAAAGGTTAGCAATCTTGTGTGTTCCTTTTTAGGGTTCCGTACCCAAAGGGTAACAACGGGAACCTTGTTAATTAAGACTTCGCTGTCCGTCCGTCACCAGGTTGTATATTATGAAAGGTAACAGGTAGACAGTTGAAATTTTCACAGAGTGTGAATTTCTATTGCCGCTATAACAACAAATAATAAAAATAAAATAAAATTCAAAATTAAAGGGATCCCCCATACAAGAAACGGAATTTTTTCGGCATTTTTTTCTCATTCATTATTATTATCATAAGTAAGCATTTTTTTTTTCAAATGACGCCTACTTTCAATTGAGTCCAACTCGCACTTGGCTTGGTTATTTAATAATAAACTAAAAAGTGAAATATTAGTAAATGTTTGTAATTTTGATAAAAGTGCTTAATTTTTAATATATTTTCTTGAAATTGTTTCACCAAAAATGAAATTTTGACACAAATTGTGATATAAAAATAAAATAAGCAGTAACTCACCTAAATGTATTACCTCAAAAGGTTGCTTTATATCACCAGCATGCACTATCCTGCTGTTGATATACAATTTTACAACATCCTTTCAAAAACCGAGCCAAAGTCCCTCGCATAAACGTTTTTTTCATCCGTCTGCAATATGCATATTTTACAGTGTGGGTATAAACTTTCCTAGCTTTATGATTTGCGCGAAAATTTTTTATGTTCGGCCTCTCCGTTAATTTATTATATGTAGATCATCCACAAACCTCCTTATTACATTCCTGGCTATACTATGATGTTTAATCAAAAGTACATAACTCCAAAAATAAAGTTTTTGAGTTATGTTTATCAAAGTGTTCGAATAAAAAAATTCTCTACAAACTCCCATTCAAATGGGTGCATTTTCAAAACTTAGAGCGTACGTAGCACCAAAGTGTATTTTTGGACTTATGTATTTTTGATTAAATACCATAGTTATCAATGACCCCACGTGGTAATACTGACCACACTTGTATAGAATGTCGGATTACCCGGCGAGAGTGTGGTGAAAAATGTAACAACGAGCATGTGGCAGGGTATGATAAACCCGTTTACAAAATTGGCTGTAAAACTTGATTCTTAAGAAAAAGCATTATATTAATTTTTTTTTATTATAACAAGACTATATTATAACGTATTGGAAATAACACATTTGCGCCATTTTAACAATTTTAATATTTTACTTGTTTTCAACGCAAATTTTCACTCTTAAAAAAAAAACTACGAAGGAACTAAAGAAAACAAGTTTTATGGAAAAAAAAAACTTAAAGATATGATAGAACATTAAATAAGTGTGAAATACATGTAAGTAGTTAATTGCATTTCAAGAATATTTTTACGAAATGTGTAGAAATTACAAGAAAACGGCTGAGGGTTAGGGTTAGATAGCGATGGTGAGGTGATAGACCGCAATAAACTCGGGACCATAAAACCTTTCTTGAAAGAAAACCAAAATTAAATGGTAAAAAGGTGCATGCCCCGAAATAGCACAGACGAGTGCAATAATAATTACGGCGCCATAACCGAGGGTCTTGGTGAAACAAAACCCGAGGTATATGGAAATTTAGAAGACAAATCACGTCACATACAAATTCAGTAAGTGACAGCGAAAATACAGAAATAAGTTTAGTTAGCGAATTTAAAAGTCTTACGAAATAGAAAAGTGGGTATTTAATTTATTATGAAAAGTATGACTAGTGTAGTATTAGTACGATAATATAATGTGTATTTAATGTGTGTCTAACGTGTGGGTAATACATAGGTAAATGTGATAAAAATTGTGATGCTGTGAATAGTGAATGAATGCGTGAACATTTATATAATAGGTAGATAAGAAAAGTTGTGTAAACGGTGTGAAACGGGAGTGCTCTTGATTAGTCGCAGTGTCATACGGACTAATTAAAGCACTCCCCATTGTTTGATTATTAATCTTCGGATCCTGGTCCGTACTCGATCCCGCATGACACATTGGGTTGGCCTATGCCACTCTGTTCAGTGATCCTGGTCCGTACTCCATCCAAATGTGTTTAAATAGTGTCGACGTGTGTCGCTATTGATGAATGATCCTGGTCCGTACTCGATCATTCATATTTTACAATAGCGTTGACTTATGCCACTATTGTTGAAAGATCCTGGCCCGTACTCGATCTCACAGGACATGATCTTAATGAGACTATAGCGTTGGCTCGTGCCGTGCCGCTATTGCTAGGGAACCTGGTCCGTACTCGTTCCCGTAAAAGATCTGTCCTATTTGTACAATAGCGTTGAACTATGCCGTTATTGTGAATGAATGGTGGATCATTCGTCTGTTCGGCTTTTGATCCAAGACCGAAAGGAGCAATTTGAATGTATAGCATAGGAAACCCCACTGAGTATCGTTATACTCAAATCCATACTTTTAATTCTCTTGCAGGTCAGACATCCCCCTAAAACGCTCGGACGGTAGTACGGCGGGTAAATAATAATCGCGCATAAGGCGTTTGGAAGTGGACAAAACAAAACAAAATTAAATAAATAGAATTTAAGACTATTAAATATCGTGTTTTTTTATTAATTACTTTATTATAAGTAACTATATAAACTAAAAAAGAATAACGAAAAATCTTAGGACAGTATTAGGAATTGGACTTCAAATCAGTGCAGTTTTTGAAAAAAACGTTGCCTGCTCCATACAGATAGCCTTTCCACAGCTTGTGTATCTCCGCATATAATATAACGACCGGTTCGTTGATCTGGGAAGATATTCTCTGACGTATATATATCTGAATATATTTTGGTCTTTTCGCAACTTCGAGCCTAAGTTACGGATGAAATCTGTTCGTTTGGTATCTTTGTCCTGATTTTCACGAAAAATAATGTTTGCATTGATAGCAGCTATATTCAATATCTCCTAATAAATGTTCATAGGCCAGCGGTTGCTATTACGCGACACATTGTAACTACCACACAGTTCGTCGACAATATCTGCTCCAGCTTTAGTTGAATTGTAGAATTTTATCATATCTGGATTTTTCTGGTCTGCTGTCATGATGTAAGCTTGCCATTACTGTAACCACTGTATTCTTTTTAAGGGCATAGGAAACCATAGAAACATCCTGTTGATGACCAAACAAGGAACTTCCTGGAGCCTTTCTCGTCTTCAAAAATGCGGCCGGAATACATATTTTGTTTTTTCTCACTGTTCCAGTCGACGTAAGCTTGTGCTCGTTCAACAAACGGATCATCAGTTCGTAACTGGTGAACTAGTTATCAAAAGATATATTGTGATTCGTGCGCAATACGGGCCGGACTAGTTTTTCTACAACATCATAAGCCTTGTTGCTTACAGAATACGGGCCTGTAGGTTGTTTTGTTGAATATACCTCCAAATTTACTGTGTAGAAAGATTTTACATCAATAAGAGCTTGGACCTTGATGCCGAACTTGGCAGGTTTGCTGGAAATGTAAACGCGAAATCCACATCGCCCCCTGAATACGAAAAGCATTTCATCAATTGCCATATATTGAGGGGTGAGGAGTGAGTGGTGTAAGCTTTCTGGCAGCAGTCAACAAACTTCTCAAAGATTGTTCTGAATTGAGCCACAGTATCAAGCTTTTTACGTTCCTCTCTTGTTGGCTTATTACCAAAGTGAACATAGTTTTGTAAAAAGTAAAATCTTTGCAGAGATATTTTTGTTCTAAATATATCCACTCCTCTCCTATCCGTTTTTCGCAAATCTTTGAGACACTGGCGACTTGATTTATTGAGACCAGCAATATAAAGTAACCCGATGAAAGCATCAAACTCTGTAGATATTGCATAATTTAGCAGGATCATCGCACTGTTCTCGTTTTACATTATTTCTTTGTTGGTGTGTTTCAATATGAAATCTTTTATTACTTCAGTCATAATAATATTCCAACATTATAACTCGGTATTTGTTTCTCTTGCTGTTCCTTTGACGCCTGATTGTTCAAAAATTTTGTTTTCAGATGTCGTACGTACATATATTCGTTCGTAGAGGATGTTTATATCGGAATTATCACTTTTTTCATTCGTCTCAGCTTCGTCGTGATCAGAAATCTTTTGCTCAGTATCAGATTGAAGATTGTGTTCACTACATGGGTTAGATTCTTCTCCAGATCTCGCCTCATTGGAAATATTTTCTAGTAGGTACTTCTTCCAACATGGATCGAAGTCAGTGCTCTTCACTGTCAACGTCCATTTTCTATTAAAATCTCCAATGCAAGAAAGAAAGTAAGTTAAAATAGCAGAAAAAGTAAGTTTTTGTCACGAAATATATACACCAGCTATGTAGCAGGGTATCACGTACTCGAATACTTCCGAACACCTTTAACTCCAGCTACTCAAAGGAACAATTGGTTTGAAGATCACAAACAAAAAATACACGCAAATAAGTACCATGGTGGGTATAACATACCCTGCCACACTCTCGCCGGGTAAGGATGGGACCCCAAAAAAGGAATAAAAAAGAATAAAACTAAATAAAAGTTGTGGAAAATAAATGAAATTTTGTACCTACCTTTTAATTTTTTTTAATTTCTCGCCTCTTGTTTCTCGTTAAAGGGTTAAAGGATGATAAAAATAGTTTTTTAGTTTAATGATTAATTTTTTATATCTTTTTTTTTTTTAATGGAATTTAGGTATAAGGCACTTAATTGCTCTTGGTTCATTACAACTCTCTTTTGATTTTTTATTAATGCTATTTTAGAAGAAGATGCTCACACTCCGCACGTCAAAACAATGTCAAATATAGTTGAAATGCGATACTCAAGTTTGGATGGCATTTCATCAAATAAATTTTCGCTTAAAATATTCAAAAAATCTTTTTGGTGTTTACTGAAAACATCAAATTATTTGGAAACATTATCGGAAAATCTCTTGCCATTATAAGGTTTCAAAAGCCTGGGGTCCCTGGACGCCTAGATAATCCGTCACTACTAGAATATGATTGTTAGTCATGTTCGCACCATACTCTAAAAATTTATTTCCTGAAAATTTTTCCCTGAACTATTTCCTGTATAATATTTGTTTTTTTTTTTTTTATAAATTTCCGGTACCACTATAAAATTTTGTAATTCTGAAAAAAAAACTTTGCGAAACAAGCCTTACTTACTTACAGTGTAGGGAGAACTAACTGATTGCTGTGAGCATCTTTCCTCATAAGTTGCGGTTGATTAAACTTTTAGTAACTTTGGTACGTACACTCTTAAAAGTGTCCCCAATTTATGGACACGTCTTCATTGGCTGTAAACAAAAATCATTTCAAATAAAAACATGATTTCAATTGAGTTTTTTTTCTTAAGATATTTTATTTAAATTTGTTTCTAAAGTGTTTAACAGAATTTAAATTTAATGAAAAATATTTTAAGCTTTTTGTTTTTGATTCGCTGACTTGCATTCTTTATGTTTTTTATGTCTTTGAAATTTCTCTTACTACATATTAAATTTAGTTTTTGTCTCTATATTTCTATTATAAAATGCATTACAATTTGTTTTTATGAAAATTTTATATCGATTAATTGTGTGAATATCACTTTTTGTCGCTGCTATCTAAACACAATTGAACAAGAAAACAAAAATATATTTAGGTACTGTTTCTTAGCAAATTATTACAATAATAGGATTAAAAAGTAACAAATACATTTCTGATTAAAAAATAATTACAAATTCATTCACATTTTGTTATTATTATTGTTATTTACAAATATCTTTTATCTAAAAACTTTTCTAGTTTTGATATGATTATTAGGAGATCGATTTACTTAGATTTTAGGATGTGTACCTACAGGATCATAGTAAATGACTAAATTTAAATACTGTTCAAGTAGTTTTGTTGGTTTCATCCGACAGATGCATGTTAAAAAAATTTATATTGTTTGTATAAAATAATGTATTCGTTTATCATGATTATTGCCATATGAACTTGCGTTTACTGGTATCGACTTTCATGAAGCTTGGAAAGAAATGCATGTTGTATATATGTATCTAGATTAAGGCCCAATGTTACACTATACCGATCCTAATAACCCCTACCCTCCTCCTAACACTAAAATCACAAGGAAATAGATATTTGTGATAAGCAGGGCATTTAACCGCAACATCAGCTCATACTACATCACAAAAACAACGCATGAAAATAAAATAAAAATAATTTTTATGATAGGAAGAAGGACTTTAATTCATGCATATATTTTTTACTCCAAGCAAAAAAAAAAAAAAAAAAAAAATTAAAGATGAAAAAAAAAAAACACAAAATTGGATACCAACCGCTAAGAGGGGTTTTCTTAAGCGGTCTTTTGGTATCCTGTCGTTAACCAGTTAAGCTGGTTGGATGCCTTTTTGGGGCTACCTTAAGGAAGCTTTCAAGCTTACACAAAAACAAATCACCATTTTTTACGCTAATCCGGAGTTACGCGAATTGGGGTATAAAATAAATGTTTCTTCGCAATTTTTCTTCACTTTTAATGAGACTGCTGACCTAAAGTTAAGAAAAAATCCGCAATTTAAGAAAGTTCTGAGAACTTTTTAGAATTGTTTTTTCGTAAATATAGATAAAAAATAAGAAATATCTAAATTCCCTGAATTACATAGCTGCCTGCGCATAAACAAAGAGAACAGTAGTTGTTTGCAGTTTAAATTGAGTGTTTGAGTAGACAACATAGTTACCGTGCATTTACTAAGTGAAATAATAATAAAAATTTGCCTTATAACATTTATAATTTTGCGAAAAAAAAATAAGTGATAGGCTTTATGTAAAAAAAGGAAAACAATATTTTTGGATATAAAAATTCAAATTTTAGAACTTTTTCTAAAGGTGCACGAATCAACTATCATCTTAAAAGTAAAAATAAGATGCTCTTAGAAAAGCGGTATGTTCTTTCTGCCACAAAATTGCGTGCAAAATTATCATCATACACATGTGATGGGGATAGTAGATAATGCATACGAAAAAGGATGCCAGTTGAAGGAAATTCCATCAAGGAATCAGCTTTGAGATTTTATGATCAGATTAAAAAACTGCAGCTCAGATACCCAAACAAAAAATTTTACCCTTCAACCAAGGCCGTCTTTAGCCACGTGGGAGCCTGCAGGCTACTTTAGGATATGGGGACCACTAACAAATATTATTTTCTAAACTACTTGGGTGTTATATCTGAAATCCAGATGTAACCATTTTCCAATATTTCTCACCATTCATCTTCATAAATAAGTCAATGCCGTGTAATTCGTAATATAATTGCCAAAATAATGTTACGCGCATTTGATTCTTCAAAATATTTGTCACTGCAAAATTACTAAATACGCATAGACCAAAATTCGATATGTTAGAATCTTCTTATGAGTAATCATAAAAATCTTGTTGTAAACAAAAACAATTTTCTTGGAAGAAAATCTAAACGTAAACAAGTCCCTAGTAAACAAAGGGTTTTAAATTTCAAGGCAATATGACTAATTGTTGATCATGAAATTCTTCACGCTACAATCGACCAATGGGAGATCAATTCAAATATTGATCGCATGACTAATTGGGAAATAACCAATGGCAAATCGGCGACGGTTGATATTCCCAAGGTTTATCCCTACTATTGGGAATGATCGCGACTTTTCGATTGCGAAATTTATCCCTATAAAAATGGGAATCCTATCTCAGAGTACTGATGATTATTGATCATTATTGAGTAAGCTTGTGCTTTCTGTAATTCAGATCAAATTATTCAGTTTTTATTGAAAATATAAAGTGAGTGCATTTAGTTTGTGCTTTCTGAATTTTTTCTTGAGCTTATTAGTGAACAGTTAAAATTACCAAATGAGTTTTTCTTCGAGTTATTGAGTAGGAAATATAAGATTCAAGTAATAAAATAAAAAAAAAGAAGATAAATAATTTTAAACCCAGTGCAGTCAATTTATAAAATAAAAGAGCTTTTGTGCATAAAATATTTAATATATCAAAGAGTTTCGTGAATAATTAAATAGAACTAAGTTCATTAAGTGTTTTAAGATTATCCTATAAATTTAAGTGTATTAAATGTTTATAAATATTGTTAAAATAAATAAAAATTCTTAAGCATTTAACAAAGGTTTTAATAAAAAGGTGATAACCAATAAAATAAAATTTCCTATAACAAATATTGGTGTCAGAAGTGACTAAATGATTATTGTTATATAAAAATTCATATAACATGGGGTTATCAACAGCAATAATAATGTAAAATACAATTTCAAACAAAACACAGGAAATACACTGTAAACTAATTTTGAATTTCGAGAAGAGAGATAACGTAAAGTTGCGCTAAGACGAATCCCCACCCGAATACAGTATTAAAATAGAGGGAACGTTCCGATCGTATGAGGCAGTTTAAATGTTTTGCAATTCAATGATTTAAGGGAATAACCTTAGCCAGGGAAAGCTGCCAGTATTATATTAGCATGAACCAATAGTATACAAACTTTTTCTGATTACATACTAGTAGAATTTGGGTACTGAAAGTATATATGATCACAATAGAACGTTATTTAGTGCGCCAATCATAATCGACATTTTGATTTTTATGAAGAAGAAGAATGGAAAAAGGTAAAAATGTTTATACGATGAGGAGGCTGGAACGGCATGAGTCCGAAGCAACTTACGTCAAATTATAGCCCGCGCTCATTTATGCTCTGGAAATTATTTCGACATGGAAAGATGTAACTACGTCAATTGCTGCTTTTCAATTCCTTTCGACCATCAAAACCGTGAATTTTCAAGTATCGGCTATGACTCTTCATTCAGTACACTCTTTGGTTTTATCGTTGAGGTATGCAAATAAAAAATCAAGATTCGACAGAAGCTATCACACCGGTAGATGATACAAATGACGAACTTGAATATAGGGGAAAGAAAGCGACAGGAGGTTTTAGCATGATTTTTCAAAAAATTAAAATTATTTGCCAAGCCAAGGCTAGCATGTTGCGTCTCATCAAATCAAACTGGGCAATGTAATGAATGACTAACAAAATGTAAATGGTGCCAAGATGGATTTCCAAAAACATCACTCTCTATCTCCATTCTGGAGTGCAAACAAATTTTTAGTAATTTAATTTTTATTTGAATAGAACTTTTTTTTTTATATTATTGATTTATAGTTCAATACTAACAATTTTTAAATTAGGCACCTTTTTTAAAATTAACAGTTTGATTCCCGTTTTACGCCTTTTTCTCACAATACAAAATCTAGACTGACATATTAAAAATATTTTCAAAAACAATATGAAAGCCTACTCTGACGACTATTCTGAATATTTAACATAATGCTAATGAAAGAATTTTAACGAAATAATTAATGTTATGGAGTAGTGCCAGAAGAATCGGAATTGAAGCAAAAGATCTATTTATTAGATCTGGAGGGCAGTTCTTTGAAACGTCGCAGCATTTTGTCAAACTTCTAATATCTCTTTTCGGAGCAAATGAAAATTTTAGATGAGGCAGCATGTGGACGATTCTTTGAAACTTACACTTTTTCACGGAAATTAATGTGTAGTATGGATCAAAGGAGACAAGATCGGAGGGCGGCCGAATTGCAAATAAAACAATTAACAATTCTATCAAGGCTCATGATATCGGCAGCAAGGATGCGTTCGCAATGGCAAAACATTTTTGAATATTATGCCAGCTGTGGCCACAACTCTGAATGGGCGTTCATTTTCTCTTTTGCGTCGTCTCAAGACCTATTTAAGGTCCACAATTGTTGTGACCCAGGTGCCCATTGACCCGAACCACAACCATAAAACCAATACATTGCCCTATGCAATGTATTGGTGTATATCAGGAATGACCCTGAAAATCAAAAATATTTTTATTTAATTACAATTTTAAATGCATTTAAATAAAAATGCATTTTCATACTGAAACAAAATGCAATTTAGCATAAATTGCATTTTGTTATCAGTCGTACATTCCGTTCACACGGCATGTATACCTACCTACATGTACCTACCTACAAACAGTTTTTTCGCTAAATTATCTGCATGTACTATACATACGTACAATTATTCCCGTCGGTCGTATTAAACATATTACTTTTACAAGACACAGTGCATATCAGATTTCATGCATATGCACTGCGTCTAAACTTTTTGTACTTTCACACGTACGATTTTTCACGTCGTGGGAAAGCAAGAAAAAGAAAAAAAGCTTTCATGGGTACCTGGGGGCAGCAAGCCCAATCCTCGGGGAGTCGTCTTTTAACCCGTCGAGGAGTAGAATCTTAAAATTGTAATTCTTTAAACGGCCCTGGGAAATTCGAATATTTTTCAAGTGATAAGTTTTATAAATTTAATAAGTCTCATAAATTGTAATGTTTTTCAAATCGCCTCGCGATTTATAAGTTTTAATATTTTTGATTTCAATAAAGAATATAGTAGTGAAATATTTGCTTTAAAATTTTTTTTGTGCCCTAAATTTCCTCTCCGATCGATTCTTCCTGAGCATGCCAGGAAGCACGAGAGATCGGCTATTTAACACAATGGGTGAAGTCGATGCAATTTCTAATGATTTTTTTTTCTGAATACCCTGGCGAATTAATTTCTTGATGAATTTGTACATATTGTAAGCCGCAAAAACAAAGCCAGCACCATTCAGACCCTTCAAATATTCTGAGTAGCAGATGAAAGCAATAAAGGCCGGCGACAAGATGTCGGCAGCGTGCTCCTCGTTAAAATCCCAAGAAAGAAAAGGAGTCCGACGGATTGATAGAAATATTTATGACGGGTAGTAATTAAGGTGTAGGTAACAGATGTAGACATAAGAGAAAATTTAATATAAATAAGGGTCCTGTGTACAAAAATAAAGGCAGTCTTTTTGAGGATTTGAAAAAAGTCTGGTGTTTTTTTTTAGAAGAACGTAGATATTTCAGGATCTTTTAGCTCAGAAGTGGAATTACCCATACTGGAATTAATTAGAACACTCAATTAAAATTGAGTGAGAGACAATAATAGAAAGCGAGGTGCAGTGATACTAATTAAAATAAAAAAGTGCAGTGACTTGGAGTATAATAAGAAGTGTAGTGAAACAATGGAGAGACGAGCAGTAGAACACGATTTCGGGGAAAAAAAAAGACGAAACCATCGAGATGACTCGTTAGTAAGCACATTTCACGAGACAATAAAAGGGTAAGTCGAAAAGAGTGGCAAAGACAACAGAAATAGAAGTCAGTCAAGAAAAAGAAATAATACAGCGGGACTACTCTCCGCCAGAATCAATCGTTTGGAAAAACTGGTAGAAAAACTACACTGAAAGAAATCGTGCAAAAATATTTAATTTGCAGGAATTGAGTTTCATATGTCCTAAATGAGCACATTTGCCAGAATCGACTAATCATTTCCAACAAACGTTGTACGGTTGTTTTAAATGATTGATAAAAATTGCAATTTTGGCAAATGCAGCTTATTTTCCCAGTAAATGTAAAACAGAAATGAACCTTGTTTTATTGAAGTAATATGTAATTTCGTTTACGTCAAATGTAGGAAAATCATTTATCGTAAATGATCGTGACTGATATCATTTGCAAGAAATAATAGAAAATTATCTTCATTCGTGGTGACTGAAATTCTGTTTGAAGGAAACGAAGTTTCATTTCCGAGATCATTTCTTAAAAAATTAACTGTTGGCTTTGTGTTAGAAACTACTCAGTTTAGTTTTGTGAGAACTACAAGCCAGTATGGAAGTGTTTTTGTAAAAGTGAAGTGTATTTCATCAATAGATATTTCATTGAATTGGAGCTCTTTGTATTTGCAAAGGTAAGGGTATTTAAATATAACTAAAATTAATTATGTTCGGGTACAGCAAGCTTTTTATATAATTTATATCGCTAAGTTCAAAAACGAACTAAATCAAGGAACCCTTTCCTAGGGTTCACATAGAATTCATATCTTGCACGTACTCGTACATATACTGGGCCTGACCATTTTTACCGTCGAAACGAACTGTTCAAGAAACAAATGTAAAAGCTTGTGAAAGATAATTTTACCGTTTAGCGATTTAACTAGCAGAATTTCGCAACAGAAGAGTTTAGGGCATACAGTTAATTTATTTATATAACTTCTCATCTTATAACTTTTTTTGTAGTTTTTATTTTAGAGTAGTCAACGTATATCTTTTGAGATTAATGCTACGGACACACGTCGACTTTAATGCATGATTTAATTACTCTAAATATGTAGTTCGATTTCGGTTACATATCGAAATATTAATCTGTCATTAATCTGTCTCTCAACAAAATAGTTTGATAAATATTTTTATCAATATTATAATTATAACCCTAATTTGTATATGCTCGACAAAGTCTCATAGGGCATACTAAGTTTGTCATTCCGTTTGTAACACATAGAAATAATACTGGTAGAGCAAAATAGATAATAGATAATAGATAATATTAAAAGATATTTTGGTTTTTGCATGTCAGCCCGTCTGTCTGTCTGTCCGTCCGTACGTCCGTCATCAAAATAACGCGAGAAAGCATTGACTTAGAAAGCTATAATTAAGTCCACGGTCTTTTAAAAAAAATTGTAGATATAAATTCGAAATGGGACAAATCGGGTAACTCCTTCGTATTGATGGTAACAACATAGGTAGTCATCTAGGGTAGCGTAAAAATTGGTCTTAGACCAATTCTAGTCTATTCCCTAGTATTAAGTACTCATTAAGTTCGTCGTATATACGGGTTATAAGAATTACATTAGTTTGTATATTGTTTGTTAATTCAATAATAAAATTTCTTCTAGAACCAATTCTTACAAAGTAGGCATTATTTTTTTCATTGAAGCTTTATTTTTAGATGTCAAATTTTAAGGTGCTATTATTGCAGAATGGAGATCTAATTAAGAGAGTTAAAGTGTTTTTTGAGGATATTTTCACAGTCAATAATGTCAAAGAGGCAGTCACCAGCAATTTTCCTACACAAGACAAAAGTTTCATATATGTATATGTCTGGTGGTTTACAAGTTCCTAAAGAGGACTTAGTTGATTTGATAAATCAATATTTAACGAATCCAGACTTCATTCTCTCTGTGTGAATTTAGTAAAATTATTGAGGTTTTTATTGGTTTATTATGGCATTTCCAAATTAGATGTGTGCTGTGATAATAATACGACTGTGGTCGCTAGTAAAAATGATCTTCTTGATCTCTTCGAAAATCCGACTACTAGCAAAGCTGCTAGATACTCGCCCAATACAGGAGAAACTTCCCTACTGCTTTCATTTTTAAACGAAATGAATACAAAAGAGATATGAATAATTATATTTACCATTGACCTGCTCCTAATTTAATTTTTTATAGGAAATAGCAGACATCTTGAATAAAAATTGCCAATATACTATAGAATATTATAACAGAAATAAAAGACTTAATAATACATACAACGAATAAAGATTAGTAAAACGATAGTAGACAACAGACCAAGTCCTAGTATAAATTGCGATTACTTCTTACAAATATCATCTCACTTAGTCGCTATCTTTCCTACGGAAATAGGAAAAACATATTACGTGGCACATTGTGGTAAAAATCGAGCAAAATGGAAACTTCATGACGCTTATTACAATTATAAGAACGAACTAATTGAAAGTGGATTTTTGAAGGCTCGTTCTCGATCCAGCACTCCTTAATCAAATTTTTCTAAAACTTCATCTACAGTCGTAATTAATCAGCTCCTAGATTTGGATGAAATTCTGGAAGAATCCAATGATGTTGTTCAAAATACCTATTTAGAGCTAAAATAAAGTGTTCCTCAAACAGTTCCGCTTGAAAAATGGACTATGACATTTTCCTTGAGGCAAGAATTATTGAAGTCCGAAATTTCAACAGCCTCCTCCTATATTGGAACTTTTCCTCTGTTATCACAGCCCACCGGATATAAATTTATTTTATCAGATGTTTGGAAATTTTATTGTAAATTACCAGTGTTCAAAATGTCTGACGAGGTATTTGAAAATATTATTTTTAAGGCAAAATCTTCAAGATTTTCTAAAGTAAAATAAATCCTGGCGAGTATTGAAAAAGAAATAGACGAAGAAAGCAAAATAATTCTTTCTTTAATCATAATTCCATATCTATTACCAAATTCCCATATGAAAGGAAAACGAAGACCGACACAAATTAAGATACAGGAATCGTTTATTTGCCATTGTCTGACAATTAGTGAGGCAGATTGCATAGTCATGGTGAGAAAATACAACCAAAACTAATTTTTGTTGGCAGTCCCGTTTCAGTCTGTTACGTTACCGTCACCGATATAAAGTATTCCATTTCAAATTTAATGGAAGCGGTTAAAACCCGTATAGGGTTATATCTCGGACTTAATATAGAGTACCCAATAAAGAGTCGAAATGTTTGGTTTTTCCTTCAAAAATTTATCCCAACAGAATATGAATTGCACTCAAACATGAACTTGCCCTTTTAACGCTATGAGCGCATGTAAATGCTGAGATCATAAATTAACTAATTGTAATTAAAAATATGAAAAGCTAGGGACGATTTTTTTTCAACTGAATATTAATGCCTTTAAGGCAGGAAGAGAGGAAGAAATTATTGGGAACCCACAAATGATTTACATTAGTTTCAAAAGTGGTTGGGCATTTTTTGTAAATGATATTCACTTGCGGAAACTGTATTTCAACATTTAAGGCAAGTAAGAGTAACTCATCACCACAAACGAGATTCATTTGAAGAGACTGTAATTACATTTGGGATTGCTGCACAAGTTCATTCAGTACAAATATTTTACATTTATAGCAAACGTTGTATTACATTTGCGAGAAAAAAATTTCATTTAGCGAAACTGTAGGGCTTCCTTCACCAGAAATGATTTTCATTGCCTATAAACGAGGTTATACACTTGTCTTAAATACAATACATTTACGCTTAATATAGTAACTTTTGCTACGAACGTTATTTCTTTATTCCCACAAATGAATTACATTTGAACTTTCATTTACTGCAAATATAGTTACGTTTGAGACAAATGTTTTTATTGTAACTCCGTATCATTGAGCAGAAATGAAATATTACAACTGTTTCTGCATTTGCAGCAAATAAAAGCTTTTTTTTCTAAAAATACGTTTAAGACAAACAAGGTTATTTCTTTGAGTGTACTAAATAAGAATACGAGTATGGATAGTGTTGCAAAAGAAAAAAAAACAGTTCAATACATAGTGAGAAGTGACTGTATCCCGGAATTTTCTCCTGGAAATCCTAGTTTATCGCCAATCAGATGAGTAGAAAAGATAGACCAGTTATCTGAAATTAACGGATGGAATGAAAAGACGACCATTTACAACATGCAGTGTAGATTATCTGGCCTTGCGAAAACATGGTCTAAATAATTATGACCGTAGCTGGACAGAGTGGAAGGAATTGATAACGTAATCATTTCCGGAAAAATTGATTAACCGTGTGAAAAAATCATAAGAAAATATGACAGAATACTACTTCGCAAAAATGGATCTAATTCCCACATGTAGAATAACTGGGAAAGAAGCAGTATCTTGCTTAATTGACCGATTACAAGACCCTACATTGGAGACCGGAGCAAAGGCAGGAAGATATTTTTAACACCTGAATCGTTGTACAGTGAATTCCTCTCAACAATAACAACAGATCGTAAAATCGCTGAGCACATGCAAACATCGATCTGACCATGATAATTATACTCGGAATACCACACATAACGAACGTGGGAACAACTTCGAGAAAATAAAGTGCTTTAATTGTAATCAACGAGGACACGTATCTACGCAGTGTAAAAAAGCAAAAATCGAATGTTCAAAGTGCAAAAAACTAGGACATGAAGCTAATAACTGCCGACGAAGTGACAAAAATACAAAAACTAGTTTCAGCTGCCGAGTGATATCTCGAAAAATGAGTGCTGCTTCGTCAATTGTAGCATCAACGGAACAACTTTACGGGGGTTTATAGATTCTGGCTGTTTTGGAGAACTTTACGGGAATCAGAAGCCTTACCTTTAAAATTACTACAAATGCCTTGCACTTCAATAATCTTAAGGTTCGGCGGAGGATAGACGAGAATACTTTGGAAGGCAACGACAGAGGTTCACGTTGATTTAGCTAAAGCTACAGTTGAAGTGCTTGTTGTACCCGATGCAATACAAAACATCCCAGTAATTATTGGTCAAACATTTTTAAATTGTGAAAAGATAACCACCGTAATACGACATGACAGGTTAAGAGTGTTTAACGAAGAGTTAGCTGAATTAACAAATCTTGAAACACTGTCAACTGCGAAAGTCACATTTTGGACCAAAGAGGTCATAGTTATTCCGCCGTATCATGCGGGATATATAGAGTTATGCTCTGATGGTGATTACGCAGGAGATGTACTAAAAGACTTGTAGCAGCACCTGAAACCTAACGAGGAATACTATATACCACGGTGTGTAATGCTTATGACAGACATGGGATATCGATATCTAGATATTCAGAATATCCCGTTTATACACCATGTCTGTCATCAAATACACCCGATATACCCAGAAAAACTAGTGGGTATAGACTAGATATCTAGATATCGATATCCTCTAAAATTAGTGGGTATACCCCGATCATCGTCACTTCTTACGGTTCGCAGCGCCATCTAGTTGTTAATAATAATGTGTCAAATTAAGCAAAAATGTGCCTGTGCTTACCCAAGAAAGCGAAAAAGAAGAAGAAGACCAACAATTGTTTGTCAACATGGAGTCGAAAGTGGCAAAAGTTCGTTCTCCCGGGAAAAATTATAATAAAAAAAGAAAAATATTAAACTCCGCAGAGACGATGTACATAATTGAAGTATGGAGAAACCATGATATTGATCTTCGGTCTAATAAAAGGAATAGCCATATTTATAGTAGCATGCAAGAAGAGCTGAATAAAACGTATGGGCTGAAACTCTCAGTGGAGGGTATTAAAAATCGCGTCAAAAATTTGACGAAAAAATTCAGGTTAGTAGTGATGTTTGTGTTACAGGATGAATTGAATATAATTACACTATCCTTGTAACAAATTTACAGGTCAGAAGTGCTGAAGAGAGGAGCATCCGGTGGAGCCCCGTCTGACTGGGAGTATTTTGAGGTGCTGCAAGAATTTATCGGGCACCATAAAAGTAACCGGGGAAAGGAATTTATGGAGGAGTCCATATCTTCAAATATACTAGGTAATACAAACTTATTTTATTACTTGTACTTTATAATTTATTTATTTTTAATTTTTTGTTTCTTAGATGTTGATGACATATTGGATGTTGGATTAGATGTTGAAAGTATTTACCCCCGCACCGAGCCCGAAACGTCAGCGCAGTTTTTACCTCAGATGACATCTCCAACACCTGGAACATCCTCATTGTCGGAAAATATAATGATGTCACCCCCACGCCGCATCTCCAGTTCCCTCATGTTCGCGCTCTGCAAAAAAGAAAAATTTTAATGAGCGATTCTTAAAATTGGCGGAAGAGGAGGCAGATACATTTAAAAAATTTTGTGCGGAAGCGAAGGAAGCTGATATGCAACATATCCAAAAAATTTCGGAAACGAATGAGCTTTTAAAACAAAGCAATAAGTTGCAAGAGCAATTAATAAACTTCCTTACTAAAAATTAGAGAGATGTACTTTACTTTAATAAATATATTTTTTTTGAAACTATTTTTTTATACTTACTAAATGATTCCATAATAGCGTTACGAATGACATTTCCTGAAACTGTCATATTTCCTGCTGTAATAGCCCTGTTCGGTTGTGATTTCCCCGGCTGCTTCTCCATTTCCGTCAACCAACTCTTGTTTATGTTGTTGTTAGTCTCGTTGCATATATTATGCAGGATACAACAGGCCTTGACAATTGAGGAGGCGTTGTCAATGCGTACCTCTAAACCTTTTCCCAGACGGCGAAACCTCGCTTTTAAATGCCCAAATGCATTCTCAACAACTCGTCTACACCTGGATAAATGTGCATTAAAACGCTTTTCGTCCTCGGATTGGTTGCCATGAAATGGAAAAGGCTTCATGAGTTGCCTAGATAGCCGAAATGCGGAATCCCCGATTAATAGCACCGGCACATGAACTCCTTCGATAACTTGGTTGTTACATTCAAAAATTGTATTTGTTGTGTGCTGAATTTTTAGCAATGAATTTTCGAATATTGTTGAATCATTGCTCCGACCAGGAATACCAACATTAATATAGGTAAAACGATACCTATAATCCACTGCCGCAAACAGAACTATTGAGTGCCACCCTTTGAAATTGTAAAAATCGACTGCCTCATCTTTTGGCGGGTTAATTTCGATGTGGCAACCATCAATTCCGCTGAATCATTGCGGAAATCCCAATTTCTCAAATCCGCTTACCACTTCATCGACTTTCACTTGCGAAGGTGGGTAAACGTTTAAGTATTGAGGCTGCAAGACCTGCCACAATTCATTCACGAACTCCAAGACAATTTCCCCAACTGTCGTTCTACCGACTCCAAATAAACTGCCGATTGTCCTATATTCCCCTGATGATCCAAGAGCATATAGGGCAATTGCTACCCTTTTAGCAAGAGAAATGGCACAACGCCAAGTCGTGTTCTGCCTTGCAATCTTCCTCAATTTGTAGACTAGGAATTTAAATGTATTCCTATTTACGCGAAAATAAGTTTTAAATTTTTCCTCATCGAACCGTGGTACTTATTTTTCCCAAAACTGTGAATTTTCCACCTTAAAAAGAAAATTCAGTTAATAAATTATTCCAAAACAATTATGTTACTTTTAAACAAACCTTCGACCACAGTTTTCTTCGTTTCACACGAAATTGTGAATTGAGACACCACATCCGCCGATACATTTTGCACCTCAACCAGGATATTGTTGCAAAATAACGCAATTTTTCCTTTTTTCGTTCTAAATCTTGAATTTGTCGTATATTTACAATTATTTGTTGCCGTTTAGCCTGCGTTAAAGCTAATATATTTGTCACTTCCATTTCCAAATTTGTTGCAATTGGAGATTTCAAATGAATTGAAATGTCAAAGTACGGCTTGTCACATCAATACCCCATGTCTGTCATGGGTACTTTGATATCTAGATATTCGGAATATCAAGATATCAATATCTAGATATCGATATCCAATGTCTGTCATAAGTTTAACGGATGCCAAACGGGGTGTTATAATGGTAATTAATACATCCAAAAGCCAAATCAAATTCAGCGAGGAGCGAATTGTATGCAGAGGATTACCATGTGAAGAAGATAAAGCAGAAAATTCGCGGTAAGCGTATTAAAAATTAACTTAGAAAACTTAAAATATTTTACAATGGATCAAATTTCGCCTCAAATTTCTGCTAATATGAATATTTTCAATCAAAATGCCCTGCTTCGTTTGTTAAACGCATATCGGGATTGTTTCGCGCAGAATTTGAGCGAATTGAGTAAAACACAGTCTGAAAAAATTAAAATTGATTTAATAAAGGATCAGTTAATAACATACAAGCCATATCGCTTATCATTTATAGTAACCCAATTTTGTTAGTTAAAAAGAAGTCAGGTGATTTTCGTTTACGCATAGATTACAGCAAATTCGAAAACACAATGAAAGACAAATATCCCATACCGAGGATCGAAGACCAACTATCACATGTGCCCTAAATAATTTAAATTATCACTTGCACATGTCTCCAAATTATTGCCTGCACTCTAAAAAATGAGGGTGTCACTCGAGTAAAATTAGTTAAATAATTCGATCACAATTACTGATTTAAAATTATTGAAAATGAAGCCACACTTGTTTAACTTAAGTAAAATATCATATTTACTTATTAATGTAGCAATTATATACTATATGTGAATGTAATATTGCCATGATTTAAATAAAATTACTTACTTAAATTCAGCCTGTCACTGTACTTTGCAATAAATTTATTATGCAGCGAGTACTGGTATACTTGGGTGAGAGCAAACTTAATCTTTAATGAGTAAAATTTTACCCTTCTTATAGTAAATCTGATCTCATTATGTGATTACTACTAGTTAGGGAGTATACATTTGCTACGTTCTTAGGAAATTTACTATTCTTTAAAGTAATAGAATACTTTATGGAAAAGTAAATATCTGCTTAGAGTATAATAATTACTCTGAAAGTTATAGTAACCGTTAGGTACACACAAAAGCAAAGTAAGTGAGTTAATTTGATGTAGTGATTCAGATCAGTAAACAGCGTAGTCCACACGTCTCGTTCTTTTAATTGCGGTGTTGGTATAATAAAATATTTGTGTAAAAGAATTTCTTTGTGCAACTAAATAAACAAATAGATTTATTGTGTAATAGTAGTATATTTGTGGGATTTGTAAATTTAAAGCTGGTGAAGTGTTTTCATACAATAATCATCTGTATTCTCACTGGCATCTGAAAACGGCTCTTTTTCCTTGTATGATTTGTGCGCAAAAGTTTTCCAAATATATGTAATACATTTAAAAGTCATATTCGCAGAAGTCATATTAAAGGAAAAAATGGTAAAAATGGTTTGTTTAATTTCAAATGCCGAATTACTAATTGCAGTTTTAAAAGTGCAGCATTAAAAGAAATCATTTCTCATTGTTGTGAACATTTGAAAAATAAAATAGAAAAGTGTGTTGTGTATATCCGAATTGCAAAAAGAAATTTATTAACCAAAATAACTTTCGGGTTCATTTAACTCGACAACATTCGAAGAAATGCCTTAATAAAACCTCAATTACTGAACAGATAATGATTAATATCGAAAATAACAACGAAAGCATCAGATATTCTGTTAAAGCTTCTGATACAACCATCAGAGGAAATAGGTTTTGGCCATTATTATCGAAATTAAGAACTCGCTATAATATTTCTGACAGCGCGATTCAGTTTCTTGTAGCTGAATTGAAAGATATTTTCTCAGCACACATTTCCACATTTTGAAAGAAGAAGAAGACTCAACTTAAGCTGTTAAAATTTTATCATCTTTTTCTCAACTTATATTTCTTTTGCAACTTGCAAGTTATTATTGAAAAATCTATTGTAAAATAATATTTATGTGATTAATTTTGTGATATATTGGAGATTTTGTTGTAATTTTATCAGAAGTGGAATTCTATCAGCATTCTTTGGCGCGCCTTCTGCCATACACATTTATAGTGTCTACAATTATCATTCACTTTTCATGGAATCTATGCTGCATGTGAATAATTAATTACACGACGTCTATTACTAGTTATTGGATTGTTTATACTGCATCTTAACTTTTAGTTGGGAATTTTTCCTGTTCCTCGTGGTAAAGTGAGGTTATCTCATCACTGCAAGACTTCGCCCTGTGCCCCATACCAGTCTGCTGTAATCCCATTGTAAGCTGTATTGATAACTCGATTGCTGATTGTTTCCTACTCCCTATTAGTGAATCTAATACGGTGATAGTTATTTGGTGCCTCGTATTCAAGTGAGATGTACATTAGTTACAGGCCCTCAGTGTCAACCATTTAATCTGCATCATGGCACCTAAATGCGTTATCTGTGCGGCATATATTAATAAAAGCAACGTTGGATTCAAGTGCATTGATTGCAAAAGGCAATATCATGTCGCATGTTCTGGGCTGACTCCTGAACTTATTTCGAGTCTCATGTCTGGTGCAGTGGGATTTCGTTGTAATCAGTGTAGCACTGAAAAGCCAGATATTTCAATTACTGACGGTGGTGCCGACTCTGATGACGGCAGCCTTGGTGTTCACGCTGCTGTGTGTAGAATGGCCACAGAAATAGAGCTGATTCAAACTAAACAAACTGAATTTAACAAATCTATATGCACAGGCTTCAATGAGATCAAGAAGTTGACTGCAACGATTCAAGATCATACCTGTAGGATTATGAAACTGGAAGAAGACAATTCGAAGGAGGCCACTGCCATCAATATTTTACAAAATCGTATAGATTTCCTGGAAATTATTCACTTATCCAATTTTATTGAAATCAAAAGCGTTAGTATAAAACCTAATGAAAATGTTATGGACATTGTTCGCTGTTTGCATGATTCTCTTGAGTTGCCATTGGAAACCGGTGATGTCATCAAAGCTTATCGCCGTCACCCGACACGGGGTACTAAAAAATCTGCTCAGTCTACTCAATCAATTATTGTTAAGTATTGCTCTCAATTCATTCGAGATAGAATTTTAACTGCATCTAGAGTTCATAAAAAATTATTCACTGAAATTTTAGGTTCCTCAAAGGATTTACCAATTTATTTAAATGAACTATTGTCAAAGGAGAAAAAGTATTTATTCTACAAAGCCAAGCAAATTAAAAATCAATGTGGTTTCAAATACCTTTGGATTAGTAAAGGCAAAATATACATGAAGAAGGTGGATAATAGTTCTCCAAAGCTTATTAATTCACTAACTTGTCTGGATCTCATCTCGAAGGTACATTCTACTACTTAATATAAAGCACTAAACTAGCTATACTCTCCAATGTTTACGACATTATATGTTTCACTGAAACCTTTCTGCAAGAGTGGGTCAATTCTAATGAAATATTTGATAGTAGGTACTCTGTTTATAGAAAAGACAGAAACTTAGGGTTGACAGGGGCCAAAGACGGTGGTGGATGCCTTATTGCTGTAGATAATAGATTCAACTCTTCACGAGTTACCTCGTTTGAAACTTCTAATGAGGATTTATGGGTTTCCATTAAAAATGATAACTTTATATTGTACATTTGCTGTGTTTATATACCCCCACAGGCCTCTGCTGCTACTTACGATACCATCTTATCTAATATTAGCGAAAAATCGCTGGACTGTCCAGATGATGCCAACATTCTTGTTATTGGGGACTTTAATTTACCCTACTCAAACTGGTCTTTCGACATGGATGAGAATTGTTTTCTAGCCTCTGAAGTTTATTGTGCTGCGGCATCCTCTCTACGTAATAATATGTCCCTAGCTAACTTAAGACAATACAATCATGTTCTCAATGTAAATAACAGACTTTTAGATTTGGTATGGACTAACATTCCTTATTGCAAAATACAAGTCTCATCTTCAATATGTCCTCTCTCTCGCATCGATTCACATCATCCACCTATCGATATTATGCTTACACAATCTAGTACTAAACTAGTACGTGATTGTATCATTAAACGTAGAAACTTTAATTTGGGTAACTATGACAGTTTAAACTAATTCTTTAGCTCAATCAACTATTCAAATCTATTCTCATCTAATGTTGAAATGTCATGCAATGCACTAAATTTTATGAAATTCTTAATGAAGGTGTAATGTCTTTTATACCAGTAACAAACAAGTTTAATAAAAAATTTCCTAAATGGTACAATTCTCATCTTATCTTTGTCCTCCAACTTAAAGAAAAATTCAGGCGAAAATTTAAATTATTTCAGCATCCTGAAGTATATAAAACTTTTTCTTATCTTCGAAAGGCTTGTAAAATATTAATTCTAAATTGTCATAATGATTATGTAAATAAGACTGAATGTTCTTTAAGAGATCAGCCTAAATCTTTTTGGTCATATTGTAAGGACCTAAAAAAATCAAATACTTATCCGAAGGAAATGGATTACAACGATGAGATATCTTTTACAGCGATTAAATCTTGTGAATTGTTTGCTTCACACTTTGCGTCAGTATACTCTAATAGCAACACTAATACTACATCTGCTACAGCCTTAGAAACTAACAATCTTTCTAGCATTAGTTTATTTACTGTATCTGTAGAAGAGGTTTCCGAATTATTAAACACGCTCAATTGTGACAAAAAGGCAGGTCCTGATAACATCCCCAATTTATTATACAGACGTTGCTGCTCTTCATTAGCTGATCCAATAAGTCAATTATATAATTTATCGATTGTTAATAAATTTTTTCCTAAGGTCCTTAAACATTCCCATGTCACGCCGATATTCAAATCAGGCAATCCTAGTTCCATTGTGAACTACCGTCCAATTTCTATTTCCAATAGTCTTGCTCTAATTTTTGAAAAAATTGCATATAAACAACTCTTTCATCTAACTAAAAATTTTATTAGTAATATGCAACATGGAATTTTCTCAGGTAGGTCCACTATTACAAACTTAGTCTCATTTACTGACATTGTAGCAGCGTCTCTTGATGACGGTGAGCAAGTTGACTCCATTTATACCGATTTTACAAAAGCCTTTGATAAACTTAATCACAAGCACATTTTGGTAAAAATGGAACAAATTGGTCTGCATAGCGATACTATTGCATGGTTCTCTTCCTACTTACCGGACAGGGTTAACAATGTTGTCTTTAATGGCTCCCAGTCTCCTCTATATGTGCAAACATCTGGAGTCTCTCAAGGAACTATTCTTGGGCCTTTTATTTTCTCGATATATATTAATGATCTTCCTTCCCAATTAGTCTCCAAATGTCTACTCTATGCTGATGACGCTAAAATATTTCGTGTCATCAAAGACATTAATGACAGCTGCATATTGCAACACGATCTCGACACGCTTGCGACTTGGTGTAGCCTTAATTACTTAGAATTGAATATAATTAAATGTAAAGTCCTAACATACACTAGGAAGCACATGTCCATTCTATACAATTATAGGATTGATAACATCTCCATCTCACGATGCCATGAGATTAAAGATTTGGGTGTTATATTCGATTCCAAGTTACTATTCTCTGCCCATATTAATTATAATTCATCCAAGGCTTCTCGCCTGGTGGGTTTTATCTTTCGTGCAACTAAGGCTTTTAAGTCCATTAATTCGGTTATTGCACTTTTCATGTCATTAGTTAGAAGTATTCTAGAGTATGCAAGTCAAGTGTGGAACCCTTTTTACACATCATATTCAGAGCAGATTGAATCAATCCAAAGAAATGTTATGGTCGTAGCAGATTGCACATAGCAATATGCTACCTATACTGATGCGTGTAGGCCGGCCTCGTTAAATAAGAACGAAAACCAGACGTACCCCGACGAAGCAATGTGTCGTCAACCTCAGCATGACATGCTGAAGTGACAAGGAAGAAGAAGAAACTTTTCTCTGTCGTGTCAGATCTTCGCAGTGGAAACAGCAAGGAGTGAACGACAAGGAAAATTCTCGTAACATCGGCGAAGAAACGAAATCTGAAGAAAATTTCCCGCATTACCCTAAAAATTATATTCAAGACTCCTCCACGGAATCTGCGAAACCTGAGCAACTGCTTGGAGGCGACATAGTGCCATAGGTTGCGGACTGCTTGTGAAATAATCGAAAACCTCAAAGATCGCCTCGATAAATTGGTTGTTAATCAATCTCATACTGACTACTATCGTCCGTAGGCGTTGCTCTAAAGATAAATAAAAAGAAAAAACACTTACCAGTAGTGGTAATCCTGGAAGCCCGTGTGTCCTGACTGGGAGTTCCCCTAATAATTACGCTAAAGAATATGTAGTCAGACGGTCATTGATGACACGTAATTACCGTGACTCCTCCTCCCGGAAATATTAAAAAAAAAAAACCAAAAAAAGAAATTCTTTGGGCTAAATTAACGTCCTGTCGTATGTGCATACTGAAAGTAAGACGAATTAAGGCGGTATCACCAACGGAGATGTTCCCACTGAGAGAAAACAAAAGACAAACCACTCGTGAATTGGGCAGAAGTTCATTGACATCCGTCAGGCGACAGGAGCAAGTCATCCAGCCAATCGTTTTCTATGCAGAGTTTATTTGATTAAGTACCAGCAATGCGCTATAGTTCGGTAGGACTAATTTAATTTGTATGTTTGTAAGTGTGATCTGTAGGTAGGACATAAAACCTGCATGAATGTACTTCTTTTGCAATTGTCATCAAAATTCCTATATATATACAGATTGAATTCAATGGCAGGGTGACACCTCACGGGGCGCCTCAGTGAGGGAACATCCTCAACAAAACCTGTAAGTGTTTTCATTCAATCATAACTTGTTCATAACAAAACTTTTGATTACATTGCCTACACGAATGAATTTCAGGCTTTAATTTTGTTAGTATAATCAAAGTAAATTTTAGATTTATATCTCAAATTACATATAATATTCTTAAAAACTTTTGATTACATTGCCCACAAGAATGAATTTCAGGCTTTAATTTTGTTAGTATAATCAAAGTAAATTTTAGATTTATATCTCAAATTACATATAATATTCTTAAATATAAAGAACGTAATACTTCCGAGTTTGGAGGAAATGTATCTAGCTAGAGATAGTCGTCTTAGGTTGATAATAATCTTTCCATTTCCCTCTATTTTAGTATATATATATATATTTTGATATAATTAGGAGATGGGTACTTCTATAGAGATTATGTTGTTTTTTTTGAGGATACCTTCCGTTCATTTGTACCCCATGTTAGAGTTGTACCAGACAAAGAATAACAATTGAGTGTTTTATGAGGACACACCTTCTACATCTCTCTTATCGGATATTGGTTTTTTTGCGAATATATATTTAGTAACTAATCATCTATCCTCAAACTGACAGATGTACCTAAAATATTAATAGTATATTTAGACAGCTAGGCACTAATTAAGTTTGCTATCCTACTACTGAATTAACATGAACGTGTTGTAATAGTCCATTGCTGGGTGAATACATTTTGTAACGTAATTATGAAGTGGTAAATACTTTTATTTCTCCCCTCACTATCCTGGCGTCCTCTCATCCAAGGGTCGTGTAGGTTCGCCTCGTCTCTCTTTCGCAGGTCAACAAGGGACTTGGAAATAGTGCCCCCCAAGTCAAAGGGAGGATGGGGCATGGCAATGAAGGCATGCCATCTGCGCCTTCACAGTAAGTAGGTAAGTGACGTAAGGGTCCCTTCAGGACCGAGTGCGTGCCGGCTCGTTTGTATGTAGGCATGAATTGTTTTTGATTATGGTTTGGTGACAGCGGCAGGTTTTTTTCTGGGAACCCCCCCCCCCCCCCCCCCCACACTCTCCGCCACCCTTAGCCGAGGTGCTAGCATGCCGCCCTGTGCCATCGCTGTCATCGAGTGATCTGTCAGCTCATGCTGGCAGTTTGGACTTCACGTCCTGACTATTCACTCAACAACATACTTCCATAACAGAAAATTCACGAAAATTTTAATGTATAAATTTGGTAACCCATCTCTTGAATATGTTGATAGATTGTCCGCACTTAATCTTCCACTTCTATCTAATCGTCGCCAAATCCTGGATGCAGTTTTCCTTTACAAAATAGTTAATGGAATTATAAACTGTCCCTTTCTTCTTACTAAGATAAACTTTTATGTGCCTGCTCGTTCCTAAAGGCAATCATTAACATTTAAATTACCCTCTTGCAGAACCAATCTCAGAGAAAAATGTCCTACTTTCAGAATCCAAAAAGTATACAATACTAAACTCAACAACATTGATATATTGCATCCAAGCCTACTGACATTTAAACGACTTCTTTCTGATGAGATCCGACAAACCACTTGACCACATACTCAATTAATTCCTATTTACTTTGTAAGTTTTTGCTTTTTCTCCAATCTTTCATAGCCAGTAAATTAATTATTACACTTAGTTTTTAATTTTTATCACTAGTTCATTTTTTAACTCAAATTTATATATTACCTATAGTCATTAGTCTTACTTTTTTTCTTTTTTTTTTCCTTTCTTGTATTTTTGCACTTCTTTAATATTTTATAATTATAATTAACTTTTACAATATTTGAATTTTGCATATAATATGTACATTGCAATTTAAATCTAGTTTAGTATTAATCTATTTTAAGTTTCTTCTTCTTTTCTGAATTTAACTTTGAATTTCAATATGAAAACTTTTATACGGTAGCATTTAATTGGATTCATCTGTATTCTATCGTCTAAACTTTTTAAATAAATAAATAAATAAATAAATAAATTGATATTGAGACAGAAGCTCTAAAAGACATCAGCAACGAACAAAACTCGAATAACCTCGGCTTGAAAGTTGGTGATAAAAGTAAATCTGTTAGCCTCTTCTCTGATTTGTTTGAACTTCAAATCACTTTTTTTAAGAAACAAATTCTTGAAACTTAACCAAATTTATGTAAAACTTCGCAAGGTTATTCTAGGATCTGATCAGCAGCATAATATTTGTTTTTTCCATTATGTTCCAATATTAGATAGAAACTTTAAAGTCATTGCTCTCAGATTCAAATTTTTCTGAAATTTTTAATAAATCAAAGTGCTTATTTGGTGGCATTTATAGTGATTACAACCATGATAAAGTTTACAAACAAAATCAATTTTTCCAAGAAAGTGAAAAAAAGATTGAATTAATTCTTTATCAAGATGCATTTGAAGTGTGCAATCCTCTAGGTTCTTCAAAAAAGAAACACAAATTAGTTGGAATATACATGGGTATTGGTAATATAGATGTGAAATACAGATCAAATATTAACAGTATTCAGTTAGTAGCTCTTTGTAAGGAAAGTTATGTGAAAGTGTTCGATTTCGACAGAGTTCTGAAGCCCTTATTAAGAGACCTTAAGATTTTTGAATCACAGGGCGCAAAGATTCTAAACCCTTTAAATGGATTCATGAAAAAGGTTCGCGGTACACTTTTTGCGGTTACAGGTGATTACCTAGGGTCATACCAAATTGGAGGTTTCATGGAAAATTTTAGCACTTCTCAGTATATTTGTAGATTTTGTTTTTATACCAATGATCTGCTGAAAAAAAAAGAAATGATTTCTTCTGAATTAAGGAATAGTCAGAATTATGTACAGTGTCTAGAAAAACTAAGTAACTCAGATAACAGCATTACATCTTTCAAGGGTATAAAAAAGAATTGTTGTCTTAATAATTTGAAATATTACCATACATATATGCAACCCTGGTTTGCCACCATGTATCTCACATGATTTATTTGAAGGCATAATCCCGTATGACTTGATGGCAATCTTAAAACACTTCATTGAAAAACAAATAATCTCAATGGAAGTTTTGAACAAAGCAATGTCAGTTCTCAGAAAAAAGTTCTAGTTATCATTATCATTTCCAGAGATAGAGAAAAGAATGCAGAAAATTCCCGGTAAGTCTAACGAGGTGCTACACTTTCTTAATATTCTTCCTCTAGTTATGATAAAACATGTAACGGATTTTCAACAATCTGTATGGAAATTTCTATCGGCCATGATTATTGAAGTTTGCAGACTTGTATACTCATGTGAAATATCTGAAAATCAAATTGATTTGCTTTCACATTATATTCGAGTTTACCTTGAATATCGCAAGGAGTGTTTTCCAGAACTAAGACTTCGCCCAAAACATCATTTCTTGTGGCATTACCCAGACCTTATTAGATCATTTGGACCACTAAGGAAGATGTGGACGATGATATTTTAAATCCTGTTTGAAAACTACGAAAAATTTTAGAAATATTACTTTTACTTTAGCTACAAAGCATCAGCAATTGCAGGCCTCACTTTTTGGTGATCGCTTTTCAACAAAAATCCGATGCGATAAAGTACAAAATAGATCTTATTATCAAATACATTGTAATGTCTCAAATACTCTTGTTTTCGCAGCCAGAAAGGTTACTTATTTGAACACGATTTTCTGTGAGGATGATTATGTAATTAAAGGCTGTGACGAATTTGGCAACATTGAAATTTTACAAATCATTATTATTTTATTGGACAAATAATATGAGAAATTAGTATTCTATGGAAAAGTTTTAAAAATGTTCTATAATGAAGAGTCTTTGCTTTATGAGAGTTACAGATCGGCAACATTATTTGGTTTAACTGAAAGTATACTACTTCATCATCCTATAAATGTTTTAGAATTCAATGATAAAAGCTTTTATTCACCAGTATGCACTTTTCCGCAAATTATGTAATTTTTAATATCAAACTTGAATTTTAAATATATATATAATATAATGTGTAACACATCTATAGTTTCTACATTATTATTAATGTTGAGAATGTTAAAATAATTTCAAGTAAAGATGAGGTTTTTTAAGTAATTTGTACATAATATAATATATATCTATAGTTATAAATCTTGCAAAATTATTAAAAACATTGCAATTAAATCATGGACGGATGCAAGAAGTATTTGTTTCAAGTATGGAACTCGGACCGATCATTAAAAGCGAGTTGTGTTTCGCCACCAAATATTCAGTCAATCCTACAAAAAGGTAAATTTAATTTTTTTCATTTAGGCCGTTGGCTCAAATCCACGAAAACATTGAAAAGTTTCTTCTCTCGAGAAACAATGCAAACAATTTATAAATTTTTTGGATAAATGAAAGAATGAGAAATTTTCAATGCCAACCGACTTAGTAACAATATTTTGTTTGTGGTTACTTCAGTATTTCTATTATATATATCTTTTCTTCTAGCTCAATCAATTGGTATCACGGGAGAACGTATTTGTCTAGAAAAAAAATGGAACACTTATTTTGGACGATGAAGCGCTGGAAATGTTAGCCCAAAGAGATGAAATTTTTATGATTTTAAAAGCCGTAGAAAAGTGGACTAAAGATCTTATTATAGACTTCAGTTTATTAAACGAATCTTTTGAGCCACCAAATATAATACACCTTCCTGTTGAAAATCTATCAAGCCAAAGCACCACAGATACAGAGTCCACAATTACTAACAGTTCGTGTAACATTTTTGAAAAATTTGTTAAATATAAAATTATGTGGGGAAAAATACCGGAACATTTAAATAATAAGGAAAAGCTTGATAAGCTTCTGGATATCTTTGTACACATTGTAGGATTGACCGTCTCTGGAAAATAATGCGTATTGAGCGCCTCTGGAATGTAATGTAGATTGACCGCTACTGGAAATGTCAAAAAAAGCTCTGGCAGGTGAAATAAGTCTGCCGAGTCAGTTGCACGTTTTTGGCAAATATTATTTTCTCTTGTCGTGTGCGGTCTAGTACAAGTAAATAATTATTAAAGTAGGAAGTTCTTGAATTTTGGATTAAGTAAAGTAGAGTCGTTTTAGTTTTATATATATAAATAAATATATATGTTTATTCTCCTTTTGTGGAATAAATGATTAAGTACAATGGATTGAACTCGCCTGCATTTTTAATCACGTCAAGATCCTCTACACACATAGTAGCGGACGATTGAAGAATGATATCACCACATGTGCCAATGAGTGTTATTCGAGATGTTGCTAAAGGTGCTGCAGAATCTTATCCTGAAAGTTTTATTGAAAAAGATTTAAATGGACGAATAATATCACTAACTCCGTCAGCACTTATTACCAAACTTAAAAATAGAATTAATTATCTAAATAAGCCACACAATAAACCAATAACAGACGTGTCCAAAATACCATTTAAGAAGAGAAGAAAGGCAAGTTAACTGCCGAAGTCGTGCGTGAACTGGCATCCTATCAAAAATATTGAAATTTTGGAGCCAAACGAAGAAAATGTAAAAGATAGATTAATAACGATTTATGGCAACGAAAGTTTCACAGATGAATCCTTAATATCTGATTATATGTATGTGCAAAACCTTTTCAGAACAGCGATCGTTTTTCAATAATTTTGAAAAAATTCCATCGGTTCAAGATATAAAAGACAATTGGCCATTTATATTTCAGCGAACATATTTAAGACAACACTTTGCTCCTTTGCTGAAAGTGAATCATGAGTTATTTTTAATAAATTGTGAAACACATAAGCAGAAAATTTCAAAATTTTTGAAATGCGAGCCTACTGCCGAACAAATTATCGATAAACTTTTCAAATACTTCAAAGAATCTGGAGACGATTTGTATAAAAATTTCGAAGTAAGACAATTTTTGAAAATATTCCTTATAATTTTATAAAAATAACATATATATTTCTTTCAGTTTGGTACAATAAATGATGAAATATGTGCTCATTCTCCCCCATCTAATACTCCATGGATTGCTATCTTAAGTAAGTCAAGTTTAGTAACTTCAAATTCACGTATAGTATGTAGCTCGATACCAAATATGGGGTTGATGGATGAATGGTGAAGAAGGTGTTGTTGAACAATACTGGTACAGAGACAAGTTTGAATAATTCAAAGTCTTCAAGGGTCAATAATGGTATTCTGAGGCGGAATATCAAGTGCCTTGTTGCTATTCTTGCTTCGATTGTCATCAAGTTGTAGAATTTTAATACTTCATCCTGGGTTACTGGAAGCCGTAACGACGATGACATGTGTTCCTTAATAGTTGTCAGCTCTCGTCTTAATTGAGGTGGTGAGATGAGCTGTGGACTGATTTTTCCATGGTGAGTGTCAACGAGTACATCTACAATCGAGGCTTTGATTTGCTGGAAGCGTATAAGCGGATAAGGTAGCCTGCATTGTCAAAGATATGAATGCTTGTGACAGCCTTTCTTCTTTAAGTTCCTTTGTTAGACCGTTGACCTTTCTTGCGAGACTTGTGATATGCCCCCCTAAGTTTTGAAAGTGCTTATCTATTATGTCCTGGTTTTTTTTCATCACATTTAATGTGGTATCTATCAGCGATGTTTGGTTCCTTATCAAAGCTGTCAGGTGCCCTTCATTTTGCTCTATGCCTTCAATGGTATCGGACATTTTATCTGCGTAGTTCGAATCCAATACTCCGAAAAGTGCACTTGCGATGTTGCCCACAAAATTCAAGGCTCCTCTTTTTACTCTGGTGGTGGCATTACCTTTGGGCTGAAGTAGCTCATTGGTCTTTGATATATCTTCGATGAGGTTTCGAAAGTGGTCGACTGTACGTAAACAGCTGTCCCTGTCTGTCATCAAATGACAGATGTAATTTAATGTCTGTGTTGAATTTCCAAGTATCTCGAACTCATTCCAATAGTGCTGGGTGTCGTAGTAAGCAATTACATTCCACTCACTTGAGATAATGTTTGTAACACCCAAATTTTCAAAGTATATTCCCGGCTGTGAGTGGAATGGACTCAATTCAACGGGACTACCATGTGTCAGTGGTAATAAAAGGCACGTTGTAGTAATGTGACTAACGCTGAGCCTGGTGACCGGCGAGCCTTTTTCTTCGGGGACGAGTATGTGTCTGGTGACTGATAATTGCCATCGGTATGCTTCGCAGTAGGTATAGTTTGTTGTTGTCGTTTATGGGTACTTGTCAATTTGTAGTGATCTAGATTCTTCAATTTAGTACTGTGCTGGTTTTTGACGTTGGACAACAGTTCTGTAGCTTCGTCTAAATCGTAGTTCCTTTCGATAGGTAATGGCGAAAGCTTATGTATGGGACGACGTAACACTCCACTGGAGGTTCTAATATCAGCTACTCGAACCAGGCCATCATTTCCATGGTGGATTTTAATTATTCGACCCAACGGCCATTTTAATGCCGGTATATTGTGTTCTTTTATAAGTGCCATAGTGCCAGGTTGAACATTTTGGCAGCGTTCCTTCCATTTATATCTATGTTGCAACTGATTCAAATATTCGCCAGACCACCTTCTCCAGAACTCATTTTTGATATGTGTAACGAGTTTCCATTGTGTAATAAGGTTTCCATTAAGTGGTTTAGTGTCGGCATCTATCATACCAACAAGGGGTTCTCCGATGAGGAAGTGTCCTGGAGTCAAGGCGTTGAGATCGTTAGGGTCAGAGGACATTGGTGTGATTGGTCTGGAATTTAAGACTGCCTCAATTTCGACAATAGCTGTTTCGAGTTCTTCATATGTTAGTGAAGCGGCTGCTAACGTGCGTTGGAGAAGATGTTTAGCTGACTTTACCGCAGCTTCCCAGAGCCCTCCAAAATGCGGTGCTCGAGGGGGCTTGAAGTGAAAATCGATGTTCTTCGTACTTGTTTTCTTGTTATCTTTTCTATTGCAGTTTCAGATTCAATCATGTCCTTTACTTCTTCTAACTGGTTTTTGGCACCCACAAAGTTTGTCGCATTATCACAGTAAATGTTTGCGCAGTGACCTCGTCTACCCATAAATCGTTTAAGTGCCCCAAGGAAGCCTTGTGTTGTTAAATCGGTGACTAGTTCAAGGTGAGTTGCCTTGGTATCTGTAGGCAAATTGCCCATTAACTGTGAAAGTAGTTTGGGCTCTGCCTTTGCACATCGTACACAATTCTTTACCATGGATCGCACCAGAGTTTTGCCTTTTATTGGCCAAAATTTTTGTCTCGCGATTGACAACAGCGCCTGAGGTCCCACCTGATAGTTATCTTTATGTAGCTCGCTTAGCAGTAATTTTGTGAAAGGATGTGTGTATGGCAACAATATTTGATGTTTGGCGTCATATGAAAGATTTGAGGCTTCAAGTCGGCCTCCAACACTGATGAGTCCTCGAGTGTGTATGAATGGGGTGAGACTGCTAAGAGAGCTGTTTTTGTTAACTTCTGCAAAGCGTTTTAGATGGTCGAGATCATCTTTGAACTTTTGCTCTTGAATGTGCCTTATTATAGCTACTTGAGCTTCGGTGATTTCGTGTATGGAGAGTGATTTACCCGTACTACTTGCTTGTTGTTGATTGCGATGTCTCATGATATTTATAAAGCGTGCAATATAAGCGAGCGAATTACATAACTTCCTGAACGAATTTCCATGATCGATTTTATCAATTATGGATGTTGAATCTTCGGCTGCTGAGGCTGATAACGTGAACTAACTTGCATTCTTCTGTTTTCAAGTATGGTGGTGGCCAAAGGTCTTCAGTGCCATGTAGAAAGGTGGGGCCATAAAACCAAAGTGTGGAACCTTCGAGTTTTTCGGGCTCGATTCCTCGGGAAAGAATGTCAGCAGGGTTGTCCTTAGAACCCACGTGGCGCCATTGCGTGGGAACGCTTACGTCCTGGATACTTGAGACTCTATTTGCAACGAAAGTATGAAAGTGTGATGATGAAGAATTTAGCCATACTAGGACTATTTCGGAATAAGACCATAGGAATACAAGCTCTTTCCTCATTCGTAAGTCCCTTTGGATGCGATTAGCCAGTTCCCAACATTTGCTATCAGAAGATAACGAGACATATCACTATCATAGACATTGGGCAGGACTAGATGCCATAAAGGAAAAGATTAAACAACTATACAACAAATTACCACCTAAGACCCATCTTCAAGCACATGATGTTCATCAATACACTATAGCATATGCCGCTTTGCTGCTCGTGGCTGCTTTAAGCACCATCATCATTTGGAAATTCAGAGCGACTATCTGTCAACGAATCAAAAACCCACCAAAGCCATCACCAAGAAAATCAATCAGACGATTCGAGAACGAGCCTAAAACAAGTCATCCTGAGTTTAGCGTAACTTTCGATGCCTAACATTAGAATAGTATATATAATATTGAACTCAATATTTAAGGCGGTGGAGGATGTTTAATCTTAAGTCGTTTTTTCAAGCTTAATTAAATCAACAAAGACAATTCATCAATTCATTTGCATGCATTTCACAAATCATTGACCTTCTCTTGGAAAGTATAAAGGCATTCGCTGACAACACATAAATTGGCTGTAACACGAAAATAAAAACGCGCAACCAGCACAGGTCATTCGCTTTAGTAATTTATAAATGCGCTAATTTTGTGTATGTCAGCAATGCGTTTACTGCTGTAATGATTACTGACCCTAGCTTTAAGTAAATCTAGTTTTTTGTAAGCTTGTATAAATATCGTGCAAAATAAATTAAATATATCAGTTTTCATTATCATATACAAGGTGTTGTTTTACCAGTAGCTTTCGCTTTTGTGAGTCTCGATTAAGATTGTCTTGGTACAAGAACCGAAAACAATCAACAAATAACTTACGATACAAGCATCGTAAGCATCATCATATCACCATCTTCATTGCGACGGACAATAAATTACTTACTGTATCGGTACAAGAACCGGACACAGCTCTAACAAATTCGTTCACGATACAGGTATCGTGAGCTCATCTACATTCCATCAGAGTAAAAGAACTTCTGATTTACAATAATCAAGCATTAAATAGTTAAACTCTACAATAAATTTTAAAGAATATTTTACTGGGGATAAGAATGCTTGACTGATGTGTTTATAAGATTTCTTATATCCTATGTAATCTATATATTCTAAGTTTGTCATTCCGTTTATAATGCATAGAAATCATGCTGCTAGAGGAAAATTGATTGAACACCCACGCATAATATTAAAATTTTGTTTGATTTTTGCATGTTTGTAGATCTATTCATCTGTCTGTTTAATTTAAAATGTAAAATAAATTTTTCCAAATTTATTTATTAATAAATTTTACCCTTACAGGAAACTCATTATGGGACGAATCATCAAAGACCTACATTCTATTAATTGAAAATACCCAAGTCTCCAAATATAACGCTGGTGTAAACACTTTTTTAAATTGCTTAATTGATATTATATGTTTTTTTATATTTTTAACATTGAATATCCTCGAAGGATTTCTTTAACTTTAGAATTTTTGGTCAGGTTTTTTTTTATGAATACCTACCATCCTGTAAGTATTAGGGGGAAAAAGAAAACCATCTACAACATTAGCAAAATAAATAACTTCATTACTAAATTGAATACCAAATAGGTGTACCACTTCTATATTTTGTTTTTCTTTTAAAAATATTAAAAACTGCATTATTGAATTTTAGATTTGCTTTTCTTTACTGAAATTAAGAAAATGGAATATGTATAATAGTATACAGAATGTTAATTACCTGACCTAAGTATATTTAACGTTCCAATTTTCTTCCATTTTAATTCCTTTAATATAATTTTTAATTATGCATTTGAATTTTTAATGAATTAAAAATTTCCGTCAACATTGATGTACATATCAGTATAGCATCCAAATTCAACTTAAGATAACGAACTTGTATTACGTAGCTTAAGTAAAAGAAGTGTAGTTTCTATTTAATTATTATTTTATAAATAAATTTAACCCTCCTGCGTACACCGCTAAGTTTTTCTTCTATAATTCCAAAATTGGTTTGTAATGTCTGAATTGGCCTTTTCTTTTTGCAGGTTTTAAGTTGAAGTATTAAAATTGATAATTTCAAAATTTGATTTTGTTGAGAAAATTTGTCATTCAAAGAAACGGGTTAATGACAATCGCAAACATCAGCATTTTGTTTGTGATATTTTTTAAGCTTCCTTGAAGTTTTCTTAACTGATGTATCTTTTAAGACTGCTGAAGTAAGATCTTTCATAAATAGCAGCTCACATAACCCCAAAGTTGTTTTATAGCTCTTCCCCTTGATAACAATATTTCCTACATCATCAACATCAAACGTGGAATTACCGATTCTCCACGCGTTGTCATCATAGTAAACTCCATAGGTTGGATCAATTTTAGGGCTATTATCAGTGAATAGCTTTAAATAGTTTCAAACTATGTATCCAGACGTCTCGGGGAGGTGACAGGAGACCTTCCTGTCAATGTTTTTGAATGTTTGGGAGTTGCGAATTCTTCTTCAGATGTTAAGGAATAATCCCCATAGTTTATAGGTGTGCTACTAGCCTCCATTTCAACATATTTTCGTTTTGGAGGAGTAAAAGGTTCCACAATTTCGTTGTCTTCTTCTTCTTCTTCTTTTGGTTCCAATTTGACTGGTGGCTCGTTTTTGACTCTGGTAACAAACTCTTTTAAGGGTTTGGTGATTGGCTTGAAAGTTTCTTCAAGTTGAGCTTCCGCTTCAATCCTTCCCGTCTTTAGAGCTTTAAATTTCCTTCGCACTGCATTCCTTGTCTTGATGATTTCTTTTAATAGATTTTCATTCATCTTCGATATTAACTGAATAACGGCTTTTCAAACAGCTCTGATAACAGGTAAACAGCTTTCCAAACAGCTCTTATAACAGCTTAACAGCTTTCCGAATAGCTCTGGTAACAGCTTAACAGCTTAACAGCTTTTCAAACAGCTCTGATAACAGCTTAACAGCTTTCCAAACAGCTCTGATAACAGCTTAAGAGCTTTTCAATTAGCTTTGATAACAGCTTAACAGCTTTCCAAATAGCTCTGATAACAGCTTAACAGCTTTCCAAACAGTTCTGATAACAGCTTAACAGCTTTTCAAACAGCTCTGATAACAGCTTAACAGCTTTTAAAAAGCTCTGATAACAGATTAACAGCTCTGATAACGGCTTAACTGCTTTTGAAACAGCTCTGATAACAGCTTAACAGCTTTCCAAACAGCTCTGATAACAGCTTAACAGCTTTTCAAACAGCTCTGATAACAGGTGAACAGCTTTTCAAACAGCTCTGATAACAGGTGAACAGCTTTAATCTACTCAGCAGTTAAACAGGATTCGGTGTGCTTTCGGCTGAGTTACAACTTCGACTTATGAATATTTCGCATGTTTCATCCTTTTATAGTACAATGAAGGTATAAAATCCTTTATGGTAGCGCCCCTTGTTTAATGAGCGATCCTTATCAATCATCAAGAAACCATATTCATCCTTCCAACATGCAGCACAGGCTCTTCGAAATTTAACAGACTTCATGTCTGTATTCACATGATCATTATAGATATGTTTCAAAGTCAAGTCATCTTGCACTCTTCTAACAAACTCTTTTAGGGGTTTAGTGATTGGCTTAAAGGTTTCTTCAAGTTGAGCTTCTGCTTCAATCCTTCCCGCTAGTACAACGAAGGTATCAAATCTTTTACGGTAGCGTCCCTTGTACACACCCAGCTGCACACATCCACCCACGCCTTTGCTAACGTTTCCTCAGTCACCGAGTAGCCCAACCGAACATACCACAAGCACTCATACTAAAGTAAATAACTAACATCAAACTCAAGCTGACAGGTATACAACCACCGGTATAAATTCGCATAGAGTATTTCGCATCATTACTTAAGCCGCACACATTCTACCTAAGCCTTAGTACAAGTAACGTAGCCCAGTACAACACAACCCATGCAATCCTAATCATAGTATCAAATATTGCCACTAAAGCTCTCAGCCAACCTCCAGTATCCAGACACAGGAAAGGGCACTTCAAGTAAAATTGTATCCTCCAAGACCAGATCAAACTTAACCAGCAACCTCTACCAATAAAGCTTTCCACCCGTTCACAAATGTTTAGAGCTACGATCTCCGAGATGAAAATACAGAAAACAACAAAAAACCATGGCGATTTCAAAACAGCAAAAAAAATCAAGGTCATGTCATGCTGATTTCTACAGTTTCCTTGCTAAGAAATCTTCAAGTAAGAAAACAGCAGAATGCTGATATCTAAAACTTCCACTCTAAAGAAAACAGCAAAACCAAGGCACGCTGCTAGTACCGACCAGCAAAATCAATGCGACGTCATCCTGATATCTACAATTTCCTTGCTAAGAAATCTTCAAGTAAGAAAACAGCAAAACCAAGGTGACGTCATGCTGATATCTAGATCTTCTCCGCTAAGAAATTTATGCGCAACATTTTATGTGACGTCATGCAGATATCTACAACTTCTCCAGCTAAGAAATCTTCAAGCAAGAAAACAGCAGAACCAAGGCGACATCAAGAGGTCATGCTGATATCTAAAACTTCCACTCTAAAGAAAACAGCAAAACCAAGGCATGCTGCTAGTATCCGCAAATGCAGCCCAGGCAACCTCACAATGGTGTATCCAAGACCCAATGGTGCATCCAAGACATAATCCAGTACAGTCAAAAGCCGATGGTGGATCCAGTACAGTCAAGAGCCAATGGTGCATCCGAGGCATAAAGCAGTACCATCAATACACAAACCCACATTATGGACTCAAGCTGGTGGTGCCATCTATGGGTGAGGTGATCTCGTACCCCCAAAACTCGAGATGAAAAACTTAATGTCAACTTAGAGGCTACGAGTCCGAGATGAAAAATAAGCGAACTCCAGAAAAAAATCGAAATCCTATGCTATTTCCCTATGCTGAAGAGTGCTGAAAGTGATCTCGTATCCCCAAAGTGATCTCGTATCCCCAAAACTCGAGATGAAAAATAAGCGAACTCCAGCAACAAAATCGAAATCCTATGCTATTTCCCTATGCTGGAGAGTGCTGAAAATGGTCTCGTATCCCCCAAATTGGTCTCGTATCCCCAACATCCAAGACACAAACCCCATACAGCTAAGACACAAACCCACATTTAGTATGGACTCAACCCGCTTAGCGACGGTGGCGCCATCTGTGGTGAAATCGTGGAGCCTAAAAAAGTGATCTGGTACTGTCATAGAGTAACTACTGATGGGTGGTACCTAAAGCTGCCAGATGGGAGAGAGTCATGTGTCACCACGACAATGTAGGACACTTTTCTTTGGAGAAAACCTTAGAATATATTAAAAAGAAGTACTGGTTTGCCGCCATGCGCAAATATGTAAAGATATACAATAATTGTTGCCTCATTTGTATGTACAACAAGGTGCCAGCAGGAAAGAAACCTGGAACTCGAAATGGATCATCTAGGTCCGTACGTTAAAAGCACTCAAAAGAATACACATTTACTCCTAGTTGTGGATGCATTCACTAAGTTTATGTTTTTGAAAGCCCAATACAAAGGTCAACCCAGTAATTAAAATATTTCAAGAGACAATCGATATGTTTGGAGCTCCGCGTCGCATAGTTTGCGATAGAGGTACCTGTTTCATCAGTGAAAAGATCACCGATTATATGCAAAAGATTGGGGATAAAACATACCCTCAATGCAACAGCAACTCGACGAGGCAATGGGCAGGCAGAAAGATACAACCGCACGATATTAGCGTCCATAGCTACCTGCATCGAGGAGGAATCAAAATGGGAAAGCGTACTTAACTCAATACGTTGGGGTTTGAATGTGACCATAAATAAGACCACAGGGAAATGTCTATACGAATTACTACTAGCATATACTCCTCGTAGCGCTAATGACTCTTATCTGAGTAATGAGGTTTGTGAAAAACAGGAACATAAAGATGTAAATGTGATTCGAGAAGAAGCTTCTTTAAGAACAAATGAGCAGCAAAAGTTGCAAAAAGAATATTACGATCGCAAGAGAGCCACGGCTCGCATCTACCAAGTTGGACAACAAGTAGTTGTGCAACGGTCAAAGGGGTCAAATGATGGCAACAGTAGAAAGTTACTGCCAAAATGCTAGATCATGATCGATATGTAGTAGAAAAACAACAGATCGTAGCCCAAGGCAAACCAGACACTATGAAATCTAAGTAGCCCAGTACACGAATGATATTAGGCACATAAAAGGACGCGACAATGTGGTAGCAGATTCCTTATCTAGAGCAGTAGACTGCGAAAATTCAGGCTTGGATGCACCAAAATTCGATCTAAAAAATTTAATCTCACTACAGAAAGCAGATGAAGAATTACAATCACTAATTGACTCAAGTAAAACGAAGAAAACCAATTTCCTTTTACAACAACGTTTAATTCCTACTGTTCAAGAGCCAGCTTAGTGCGAGGTTACCACAACACAAATCCGTCCTTTTGTTCCAAAACCTCTACGTGCGAAAGTGTTTGAAGCTCTTCATGCATTAGCGCACCCAGGTATTAGAGGAGCTAGGAAACTTATAACAAGTCGCTACTTTTGGCCTAATATGAATGTTGACATAAAACACTGGACCCAATCATGTGTCCCTTGTCAAAGATCGAAAATTATAAGACACACTAAAGCACCAATAAGCAAGTTCGATGTTCCTAACGATCGTTTCGAGCACATACACCTAGATATTGTTGGTCTTCTCAGTAGCTCAAATGGTTTCACATATATTTTGACAACAATGAACAGATTTACGCGTTGGCCGGAAGCATACCCCTTAAAAGATACTCTTACTTCTACAATCGCCTTGACACTATTTCGTGAATATATTTCCCGGTTTGGTGTACCATTAAAAATAACAACAGATCAAGGCTCACAGTTCGAGTCCAAACTGTTCATGGAACTTACAAAATTACTCCGATCACATAGAATACATACCACGGCCTATCATCCGCAGGCCAATGGTATGGTGGAACGTTTCCACTAGCATTTAAAAGAGGCACTAAAAAGTCGAGAAGATTGATCAAATTGGAGCGACGAGCTACCAGCAATACTGCTAGGTACTCGAGCCGCATATAAAGCAGAACTATCTTGCTCGCCAGCAGAATTAGTTTACGGCCAAGCGTTAAAACTTCCGGCGGAATATTTCAATCCCGGATGCAGCACTCTTTCGGCCGATCCAAGTAATATAGTATCGAAGCTCCGCGAGTATATGAATAATTTGCGACCAATCGAAACGCGCCAGTCTACAGCCCCATTTTACATACCAAAGGACCTGAACACTTGTCAACAGGTTTTCGTAAGACAGGAAGAGAAAAGGAGCTTAAGGCAGCTTTACGCTGGACTATTTCCAGTAGTTTGAAGGCTACGCAAATATTTCGTAGTGAATATGAAAGGTAAAAATGCTACAATTTCAATAGATCGTCTAAAGCTCGCTTTGACATTAGATGTTGTTAATAATCAGAACAAATATAAACAAGTCCGTTTTCAAAAAGAAACACATGTCAATACAGAAACACATAAACAAGACTTTTATCATTATATTACTAGCTCACGCCACCATCTGGAAGGGGGGGGGGGTGATGTAGTGCAAACATGAACCAGCTGAAGCACTTTTTATAGAGAAGCTGCAATACTTCTTACCAAGAATGTACCGCTGACAGCGACAAAGATACTTAAAGAAGGAAGGACTTAAAAACAAGATTGACATCGGCACTTTTACTTAAGTAGTGAGTCGAGCTAGTTGATTGTTTTAATGGAAACGGGTCGCTTCGTCAAGAATAAGTTTTTGAAGTATATTTTAGTTTTTTATACACAGAGTTGAATTAACTTAAAGTTGAAGTAAATAAATAATTTTGATTAAAGTAAAAAAGTAACTCGTGTTTTACTTGTTCCTCCACAACTGGCGATCCGTATTCCCACACGGGTCGACAAGGTCGCGAAAGCATTATAGCGGGATATGTCCCTCAGAAAAATTAAAGCCATACAAAGTGATGTCGGCAGAAAGCAGCGAAGATGAAACTTAAAAAAAAACTTACACACAGATACAACTTTACGAAACCACCACGAGGCCGCAGTGCTTGACAGGATGACTGAGCTGTAAGCGTCAAAAAAAAAGCCAGCACCATTCAGACCCTTCAAATATTCTGAGTAGTAGATGAAAGAAATAAACGCCGGCAACAAGCTGTCGGCAACGTGATCCTGGTTAAAATCCCAAGAAAGAAAAAGAGTGCGACGAATTGATAGAAATATTTATGACGGGTAGTAATTAAGGTATAGGTAACAGATGTAGACCTTGACTTAGTATATAAGAGAAAATGAAATTTAAATAAGGGTCCTGTGTACAAAAATAAAGGCAGTCTTTTTGAGGATTTGAAAAGAGTCTGGTGTTTTTTTTAGAAGAACGTAGATATTTCAGGATCTTTTAATATACATATGTATTGAAGCTATTCTTCGTATAAATTTTTCATTAAGCTAAGATATTATTTTAACTATTCAACCATTTACAAATACAAGAATTTTGTTTGTAGTCTTCTATCTCAAAACCCCCTCCTTTGAAAAATCCTGCGCACGAGCCTGAGAAGATAACGTATTTTCCTCACAGATTAAGGCTAATCTAAATCTGTAATGCCGATCATAATTTGAAATTTACAAAACGTCTGAAGCAACCTCCTTTGACTACACAGCAGGAGCGCTTAAAATTAGCTAAAAGTATATATTAGCAGGAAAAGCCAGTGGAATAGTGTATTATTTACGGACGAAAAGAAGTTTAATCTCGATGGTCCGGACGGGTGGCCACATATTATTGGCCACTATTTGCGTAAGGAACCAGAAATTTGAATTAGCTGAAACTTTGGAGGCGGTTGATTAATGTTTTGGAGAGGCTTTAGAGCTCGTGGGAAACCTAGAATAAGTTTAAATATGTATATTGAGCTCTTAGATACAGGAATTTTGGAAAAAGCGGAGGAAATTTGCGGTCCGAACTCAATTTGATAATGAGGCCGGCCTTACTGCAAGAGTCGTAAAAGCATTTTTGAAAGATAGAAATGTTGACGTATTAGACTAGCCGATATTACATACCTAAATTACACCTAAATTACCTAAAAAGAGTAATTCAAAAATTTTAAAATATTTAATTTTCGTACATAAGTATAAACTAATCCTGCTTAAAACATGGCTAGCTTATCTCTCTGCAAAGCGAAAAATTGCCATCAGCAATTTCGTTACATTCCTTTGCATAAAATCAATCACGGAGGTTTTGCGCCTTCCTTTCTTAGAGTTCCTTCTAAGCCTTTTCCGTCTCCCTTTTCTCAGTTGATCACTCCTCGAGACTTAAAGGGGCTTCTCACAATCGCGGTTCCTTTTCTTCTTTGGTGCCTTTCTATCTTTGCTTCGGCATCTAACAAGCTTGGGTGAGGCTCGTACTAATGTGGATTTTGTAGAAATTTCAACTTTCGTACTTATCTTGATTTTGTATAAATTTTGAATTTCCGAATTTTCAGCTCTGGTGCCCTTCTGTGGGAATTTTAAAATATGTAAAACTGTGTACCAATACATCATCTGATTTCTGCCGCATGCCTTTACCTGTCGGTTTTCGGCAACCAGCTTAATCGTTTCCAGTCGAGCTCACGTAATTAACCGCTGCAGCTCCTGCTTATTTATTGTCCCAATATATGTATATGGCACTACTAGAGAATTCACTTTTCACATATGTCCTCCAACTCGGGCGACTGTGACAGAAGCTCCTCCAACTGCGCGGTTCCTCAATTCGAATCACACCACGCACTCGTCTTCGAAATACGCACTTCTAAAGCTGGGCCCACATTGCGATCTGACGACTTCACTGATTACTCTACCTAGCTGCGATTCGTCTGACTACTTTACAACCCTTAGCAAGCGATTAAATCATCCTATTCTATCTTAAAGTTACTAAAAATCGTTGTTTGACAAACTTTGAGTATTTATAATCACTACTACCTTACAAATAACAAATTTCAATTTCAAATATCCTACTCTTGGAGAAACTTAAATCTGTTCCATTTCCCAAACTGCCATATACATACTGGTCAGCTGACAATTCGCTATGACATCTGAGATTATTTCCATTGTCACGTAACGATAGATAAGTTTCATTGGCAATTAATTTTTCACTTAATACTATTGTTAACCAAATAATTATTATTGGTAGTTATTTGGTGTGTTCCCGCTTTGGGTTTAGACGTTAATTCAGTTGCTGTCTTAAGTCTACAGTGTTAACCCACCTACAGGAAATTTGGTCTGATTCCTAGTATCAGTTGTTTTATCATATCTTGGAGTTCGTTTACAGTAATATTTCCGTCTAATTTTGATAAATATCGTCGTATTCTCACAATGCTTCTCGCGGCATCTGGTTTCTCGCCTATGCATCCATACTTTCGCTTTCACTCTTACCTAATCTTCTGCTACGCTCTAGATTACAACTTAACTCTACAACTACGCCTAAGTTCCCAATTCAGTTCGGAATCTATTACTAAATGGACCTTAATCTATTCTATCATGCATTATGCCAAATCGGAGATTTGGTTGACAATAATTCTTCTTTTCATTACTGACAGTTCTACGTTTAATAAAATTAATTCGGAACAGTGCTTAGATATTCTTTTAATTTGTGTATAATTAGTATGAAAATGCATTTAATTTTCGTGGCGTGAATGAATGAAGCAACCCATAGGAGAAGTGTTATCTAGTGCTAATCAGTGTGTAGTTTTCAAAGCTTAGGCTGTGTGCCAAACCAGATTTTTTGTTTGAAAAGTCGACTTTTCAACGAAAAGTATTCTGGCGAGTAGACTTTTCAATTACAATTCAATACTTTTACTTATCGAAAGCAGAGCCATCTCTCTCGAAAATTTTAATGAATGAACACTGTTTTGACGTATGAAATGACATACTGACATGAACATGGCGGAAAAATGGAAAAAAGACGATATTCTGAGCGTTGTAAGTAAAAAATTCCTTGAGGAAGAAGACCGGAATGCTGGCTTTGCACAAGAATCGCTCGAAGATTCTCTAATCGACCATCGTCTTCAACGCGGTCTACTTCATCCTCAAAGAAAACGAAAGAAAAACGAAATTGAAGCTTTGGAGGAAAAGGCCTTAAGATCAATCAATAAATGTTGTACAGCCATCCAAAAGTATTTACGGGAGAAAGATGAAATTGAAATTTCTTCAGAAAGTGAATAAAACTAAAATAAAAACGTCAGTTGAATTGGTATTTATTTCTCTTAATTGTCCACCCTCATTTTACAATTGTATGTGAGTTTTACAAATTTACATTTATATTAAACTTTCCGCAAGAAAACTGATAAATTCAATCTCAAACTGTACCCGTGATGTTTTGAAGGTATAATTTCAATAATCTTTTCAAATGACCTTCTTGAAATCCGCATATTTTCATGAAAAACCTGGTCACTGCTATTCAGTATTTCCTTATAGAGCAGCGACTTTTGATTGGAACAATATAAGCTTGGCTGAAATATTAAAAACACATTATTATATGCAATATATTAAAAACTAGAATATTGGTTACCTTGTTTAGCATACAACGTTTTACTTTCCACCTCTTCTCTTTTATATATTTCAAATAGTTTGCCAGCATTTGAAGAAATATATTTATAAACGTAAGCGTAAACAAATTTGACATATCTCATCGGTCAACGCGAAAAATCTGACAGCATTTTTTTCCAACTCGACGCACGCGACGCTAGCCTCGCGTTCAAAATTCCTATCTAGCTCTACCTTAAGTTCGACATCTTCATCCGTTTTCGACTATGTTAAATGTCAATACAACGTCACGTGAAAAGACTCCTTTTGTTTGGCACAATCAACTTGATCTAGTACATTTTTACCGAACTTTTCAAACGAAAAGTCTGGTTTGGCACACAGCCTTAGTGTTAATTTGCTTAAATAAAAGCTGAATTTTATTCACGAATGGATATTGCCAAAGATATTTATTGATATCTCATGGAATTTCGATATACCAGTATGAAAACTGTCTATTTAATACTGAACCAGAGGTCATTACACATGGACCGCTCCTGGCTTCTGTGCTTCGATATTATTCTCTTTCTTTGAATCATTTAGGTTTAAAATATTTATTTGTGGATACCGTAAGCATGAGCCTATGTGAGCATGGAGATCTCTTGAAGTATTATTATCAAAAGCTTCTTAGATCTCCCTGCGTATGTGGACCGTGCTTGGCATCATTATTTAACTTCTCTAATTATCTTTTCACACATTTTCTTTTTTTATATGTTATATTTTGATTTAGTCTCATTTACATAATTTTTTCTTTTAGGAGCGTTTATTTTGCTTTCTTCATACATTTTTTGAGAATGGGGAATATGTTCTGGCTACACACAGAATTAAATGGAGGTGCTATACGCTGATGAATTGCGCTTATAACGGCAACGTCTGTTACAATATGGTATATACATTGGTGAAGACTGAAACGATCAAGTCTTTACCGAAAAAGCTGTTATCAGCGAATTGTAGCGAGCTGCATACATTGTGGGCGCAACAATGTATGCACGGTAGCAAGACAATGGTTTGATATTTGTGAAAATATCAAATTTCAAATTTAAAGAAACACCCCTCTCAATCACAGCAAAGGGACTTAAGCAGGCAAGGAGCCCCCTTTCACCAAAAAGCGCATCATATGCCAGCCGACAATCCTGCTCTACCTCATCAGGAAACAGATGCAGCAGCGAGGGAAAACTCTCCACATTTAGCCGACGCGGGACCAGCCCCGGTGAAGGCACATCATCTGCTGTAGAACTATCGCCAACAGAACCTCGACTCAGAAGCGGGACCGTTTTGTCAGGTCCAAATAGACAAGTAAGCTTACATACATTTTTAAATAAATTATACGAGAGATCGCGGGAATCGGATAAACTGACGATTACCCATTGTGACGCATTAGATCAAAACTAAAAACAGAGCGCGAGACCAGACTCGCCAAGTTAAAAAACTTAAAGGAAAATACAATACAGTTCCGAAAGGAACTAAAACAGTTTTCCGAATCTCGGCGCTCACTCCATTTAGAATAGTGAAGAATAAAAGTGCTAGGCTAAGTGAAAGTGCCGGCAGTGATAGTGATAGTGACAGTGAAGTAACTGAGCCAACCCCCGAAGACGTTCTAATAGATTGGCTGGAAGAATCCTTAACGGCAACCAGCCCAGAAGCAAGATCAATTAGTCCACCCAAATTCAAATTTTCAGTCAATAGACTACACACAATGGTAGAACGCTAAAGTAGCTAAGCTAACAGCTCAACTCGTCCGCTTTTTTTCGCGTGAAAGTATCCCACAATTGGGACGAGCACTACAAAACTTCATCGGCTGCTGCAAACAAACTATGCAGTGCCTAAATGATGAAGAAAAAGTGGCTTTCATTCAGGTCCTTCCCACATTTACTGAAGTAGAGGAACGTTTAAATAGAACATACCTTCCCCGTGAGACATACTAAGAGTTAGTGAACAAATTAATCACTACCAGACAAAACCCGTTAGAATCTCTCACTGTCTTCATTACAATATTGAAACAGTTGTTGACGATTCGCAACGAGCCAGCAACACACAAATATGGAGCTGAGGCAGTCCCAGCTGTGAAAACACAGCTGATGGATTTCGCCAAAACGCTTTAACAAGTGGAGTAACTAACCTACAGCTGTGTTAGTATTTGCTCACGCAGGGAGAGGGTGATTTGGAATCACTCATTCAAAAAGCCCTGGACATGGAGAAATTACAGCAAAGTGCTACTTTCGTCCAGACTAATCTGGTACAAGCTCCTCCAGTGGCCCCAGTAGACCCAGATTTACGAGTGAGAGCATACTATAGATCTCGTTATTACCAAATGCCATCAACACCTATGTTCGCAACACCTCGAGCTCCAAACCCAAATCAGTTTACACGCAACGTGAATAACTCAGGTTCATCACCACAGACACGACAAAGACCTTTTACAAACACTGATGTCAGAAGATCGGACACAGATGCACTGGTCCGTAACATCACGTGTAATTTCTGCCAGCGAAAGGGTCATACTTATTCAGATTGCCTTAAGCGCAAAAACACCCCTTTCTGCTTAAACTGCAAAAGCTATGGACATGACATCCGTGATTGCAGAAGAAATCAACAAACTCAACAGATTGTTCCTCCACGCCTCTCCAATAGACCTACACAAGATCAACACAACACGAAATGTCCTGAAGTCTTCAATATAAGACTCAAATGCACTTTTTGTGGTCGTCGAGGACATGCAGATGAAAACTGCGACAGAAGAAAAATGGGAAACCCGTAGTCAGGGAAACGACATGCAGTCGACCCAAAACTCCCCGGCTCGACTATAAACTGTAGCGTTCTGCCCTCACGCTACTTTTCGTTTCTTCTGCATTTTTCTTTTTTTTTTTACATCTAAAATTTTTTTTTTATTTGCCTTTTCTTCTCTTAATATTTTTTTTATTATTATTATTCATTTTCTTTTATTTATATTTTAATTTTTCGGGTACCTGAAAAGGGGCAAAAGTTTTTTTTACTTTCGAAAGGTAGCCCTATGCTACCCTTCCATGTGAAGACCTAAAACACCTGAAAAGAGGCTAAAGTTTTTCCCTTTTCAAAAAGCAGCCCTATGCTGCTTCTCCATAAGGCACAAATTTGCTTGAAAAGGTTAGAATGTGTTCATTCAGGCAACCGAAATCAAAAATCCGCATAAACAGAAAAATTCCACAGGCCGGCAATGAAAACAACAACAACAACAAAATATTTCCAGACGAAAAATTTTAAAATGTGCAGAACGCGCACAAATTAGAATTTTTCGTTTGAATATCACCGCTAGTCACCAACATCCAGGAGATGAAAACGGCAATTCGCCTAGTCGTAAAATATCGCGTGATACCCACATACCATAGATCACTGCAAGCCCGACCGAAAAAATCCAAGAAAATTTTTACACAACGGTTCGGCGTTAACGGTTTCGCTGGAAAGTGATACACGCACACCCGTACTTAACGAGAACATTGCTGCCCGAATAGATTTCGGGAGTCGACCGAGAAAGAACAGAAAAAATTGCGCGCCTGCCGGTGGCAATGAACGGCGGTGATGTAGGGAGACTGCGTGAAGTCGAGTTTCAGTTTGGATTGAGACTTGTTGGCTTAAGGTTGTGGTCGCGCGGGTAGTTAAATTTTCTTTGGAAAGTTTTTACCTGTATAGCAGCGTTAGACATTCTTCAAATCTTCGTTTAGTGATTTCCTGAAAGAAAACTTTGTGAACTTTATTCATCAGTTCTTCTAGAAAGTTCCAGTCATTTGCTTTTACGATTTTTGTCATCTCATGGTGATTTTCATGAAAAAAAGGGAAATTTAGAATTATTTTGTCTTGTGCTACATGCTTACCTATTCTGGAGTTACGTATCCTGATTGAATTGGCGCTGCCGCCGACTAATTGTGGCACTAATAATACATTTTGAGTTGCAATACTTGGATTAAATCTACCAGCCTCATTACTGGAAGTTGCATTGGGTGCACCCCCCCCCCCCCACCCTTATGGAACCGTCCCGAGGAAATAAGTGGAATCAGTTCAGGTGTACCACTGTACAAATTGAGTAAGTTTTACTACGGCTTGCCAGGTGCTGTGCAACGCGAAGTTGCTTTGTTAAGGTAATCTTTTTTTTTTTTTGGGTTTTGTTTATTTAGTAGTTTAAGTTGCATGCGGAGACCCTTCTGGTCAAACATTTTTTTTGTGCATAAGCACGATGTAGAGGTAAGGTCACCAGCGTAGGGCTCAAGCATGTAGGTAGGTCAGGATTCACAATGTTTTGCCTTATTCATTAAGACTTTGTACATTAGTGAGATAGGATAACAGAAGAACTTGTTAAAAGTTATAGTAAAGCTGCAATCGAAGATAACGAAATATATATATATATATAAGCAGACTGCTCGCAGTACCAAACCTGAAATCTTTCTTATTTTCCCTGGTGGGTTTCATTTTGTTTTTTTTACTGTTTTACTTCATGCCCGCTGTTCGACCATATATGCTGCAATTTGGGTCTTGTCGTTTCTTTTTTTTATGATTGTTCTCTGCGGACTCGGACCAGTATGGCCAAGTAGGGGAAAATTGGTTGGTGGTTTGTACAGGCCGTGAGACATTCGATTGAGCACGCACACAGAAACATGGGGCTAAGAATCTTATATCGACTGTGACGTCTTAGCCAGGGTGGACGGAGGCGATGGGCCCAATTTAAGTCCAGTCAGGACTCCACCTTCATCAGGAGCCCACGTTATCTCTCTCTCGCTCTTTCTTTCGGCGTTGAACTTTGTCCGGGTGGATAAACCGTTTGTACGGCGTTGACCTTCATTTATTTCAGCACTACAGCGCTGGTATTTTATTTATTTATTTATTTATTTATTTTACTTAATTCCAATTTACATAGTTCTTAATCTAAGCCTATGTTAATTTACAATTAATGTTTGGGCCCACGGCTACAAGGCCATCTGGGCAGCTATCCGCTGGTTTGCCGTTCTAGTTTTATTAATTACATTTTACAAAAAGTATGTTTAACAGAGTTATGAGCTAAGTGATTTGATTTTAACAGTGTTTTGTTTTCTTAATTTTAGGATTGATGCGAGAAGGATGTCTCATCTAATCTATGCTATCTAAGAGAGAGCTGAAAACAAGGAGGGCTGTGTGACAATCTGCTGTGGAAGGAAGTGTATGCTAGGGAAGTAGATTCTGTTTTTATTTATCTACTTTTACATATGGAGAATAGCGCTGGTATTATATTAAATATAAACTTTTTTTTTCAGATTTTCAGGTTGCACCAGTGGAGGCGACTAAGAGGTTTTTTTCAAGTAATGTAATGGTAGTAATGTAATGGTAGTCCGTGAGCTCAGTAAAAAAAAATAAAGGAGAAAATAAATTAAAATATATCCGCATATAAATGTATGGTGGTTTGATCAAAATTGTGTAAAAAACAAAATGCAATAAAAATATATACATATATATATATATTGTACGAAAGTGTCGGGATTTACTTAACATTAAGGTGGTCGCATATTTTGCTGGATAAGAAATACTTACCACTTTTTAAAGAGAAAACATTTTTGAGTACTACTTGAGTACTTAATAAAATGTGAAAGTCAAGTGATTTTTGTGTAAATTTTTATGGTGATTTGGAACTAGTTATGTTGTGACTCAGGTACCTATCGCCCCGAATCACAACCATATAGTCAATACATCAATATATTATCCTATACAATATATTGATGTATTGAAAACTCGTCCCTGAAAACGAAAAATCATTCAAATTTAAATTTTCATTTAAATTTTTTAATCGCATTCACAAATTTCAAATGCATTTGCATGTCGTAACAAAATGCAATTTACAATAAATTGCATTTCGTTATCAGTAATGCACTCCACTCACACGATATACCTAACTACGTGCCGCGTAATCGGATATCATTTTTCGTCGTGCAAATTGAATGCACATAAGATAATTCGCATATTCTCACGTAAGATCTTTCATCGTCGTGAGAAAGCAAAAGAAAAAAGAAAAAAGCTTTTGAAAGTGATCATGGGTACCTGGGGCCGGCAAGCCCAAACCTCGGGGAGTAGTTTTTTTCAACCGGCCGAGAGTGGACTTTGCGAAGAAAAATTAGGAAAGAAAGAAGTTTATTTTTTGAAAATCATAAAAAGAAATTATAAGTGAAGATTATAAAACGAAGTGTTTAATTAAAAAAAAAATAGAAAACAAAGAAGCTCTAGTTGAAATATATAAAACGGAGTTTTAACTGAAAATATACAACAGTTAGTGGTTAAAAAAAAAATGTAAAACAGTCAAATACAGATTTTAATGTAAGTAAATGTAGTTTTAATTCTAGTTAAGTTAATGTTATGGTTAATTGTGACAGGGACATACCAATTGTAGACAGCATAGCAAGCACCTCTACTGAAGCCACTGACACCTGGGCTTCAAGTCAAAAGCTTCAATCCCGCGACAAGAGTTCCAGGCAACAACAAAATCAAAAGAAGCAAGAAGAAGATTTGAGGAGGACGGCAATCTGGCGTGAAGAAGCGATCGGGCATTAAACTGCTGGATGGCCTGGCGCGAGGATTTTGACTACCGAAGAAGTTGAGATTTTCTGAAAAAATAGTTTAAAGTGAAATCAAAAACCGAAAAAGGGAACAAGGTAGCGAAAAAGGAGATTACCGGGTGGCAGTGAAGGGAAGCGATCAAAACCAGAAAAAAAAACAAAGAAAAGCGAGGACGAATCCGATTAACCGATAGCAAGATAGAACGAGATTTAACACCTAAGTACCAGTGTTTAAAAATTTCGTAACAGAAATTGCAAAATTTTTTATTTTTCTGTGCATTAAATTATAGTAAGCTCGTCTTGAAGATATATATTCAGACACATGAACTTGTGAAATGCGGCCAGAGGAGCGCCCATGAACTTTGATCAGTGATTATTTACCAATTAGATAAAATTATTTAATCCAATTTGAATTATCGCAACAGTTGTTTTTACTGCCCCGAATCACAACCATAACGTCAATACATCAAAATATCTCCCAATGCAATATATTGATTTATCACAATATAACCCTGAAAACATAAAAATATTTTCATTTTAAAATTTCAATTTAAATTCAAAATTCATTCCCATGTTATAACAAAATGCAATTTAGCTTAAATTGTATTTTGTTATCAAACACACAGTATGCATACTTACCTATGTACAGTGTCTTCTTCTTTTTATTTTCCGTATATACACTGTACATACCTACGTACATTACCTAATTCTCTAAATCTAATTGCAATTATTCTCGCCCTCTTAAAATTAATATTTCAAGACGGGCGTACAACTGATAAAACTTATAAAAGAATCAAAACCAATTTGTAGCTAACATTTAAACCAAATTCTTGCAATATTTCAACTAAAATAGAGCGGCACCTTCTACAACAAAATATTAAACGTCAAAAGTTTTAGCTCCTTTGGTCGGTTTAGTTTCAGTGTGCAACTTTGGGAGAGTAACACTCCACATATTAAATTATATAATTATATAATTATATAAAATTTAATGTTCTTATAAACGTTTACCTTAATTTTTAAAGGTTTGGGTATTTTATTTTATTTTAGCAGCCAAACGTACTTTTGTTTAATGTACGTTATACCGTACAACATTATTTTGCTATGCTTTTTACTCTGATTTGCTAGGAGAATGGAAAATTCAAATAGACTTATGCAAGAAGAAATGCTTGCCTTGCTGGACTCATAGGCATAGAAGAAGATACACAGATACACTGCGAACATTTAGATATTTTCACATGTTTGAAAAAAACCAGAGTTGGATGTATAAAAGTAACACCAGAGCAGAAAAGACTGCAAGAGAACAGTGCCGAGAACGAGTTAGTGGAACTGGCAAAGCGAGATAGACCAATGATTTCGGACATTCTGGCCTTCTAAGAAAAATATTCAGTGGCGCTGTTGATAATTTACTCCACCAGACATCAGCTACATCCCTAAACAGCACATGACTGACGATAATTTTAACCCAACACCTCTGGAATATTTTCACAAATACATTCCTTTAGAAATGTTTGAAGACAGCTGAATTCACAAAAATGTATGCTTTACAAAATCAAGCTCAGAATTGGAAAATTACTGATAGCAATGAGATGAAAAAGGTATTCGGTCTTTAAATAGTAATCGGAAATTTGAAATTTCCACGAGTTGAAATGTGTTGGGAGTATTGGATTCGAATTGGCTTATTTATTGATAATATGTCATGTAAACGTTTCTTCCAACTGCGTACAAATCTGCATTTTATTAATAACTTGGAAATACCTAAGGACTGTGAAGATTGATTTGTCTGCGTTCGTCCACTGTTATACGCCGTACGCAAACGATGTTCATCTCTTGATATCACAGAAAACTTTTCAATAGATGAGCAGATGGAGGAAAACTGAACATAAAATAATATGTCAAAGGGAAACCATGCCCATGGGGCATTAAGAATTGTGTTATATGTGGAAAGAGTGGATTAGCGTATGACTTCATTTGCTACCAGGGAAAACGTACAAATTTAGGTACCCAAAATTTACGTGATTTTGGATTAGCAGCCACAATCGTACTTCACCTGGCAGAGAGAATCAACTCCTCCGGACACAAATTATATTTTGAAAATTACTTTTCAACTTATCTGTTATATAAAATATTAAAACCAAAGGGTATATATGCAGCTAGAACTATAAGAGTCGACAGATTTACGAAACCAACTCTTGTCAAAGATAGTGACATAAAAAAGAAGGAACATGGATTTTCTGATGAGGTTGTCAGACGGGATAGAAACGTTGTGTGTGTGAAATGGTACGATACAAGCCCGTTTTTCTGTGATCAAATTACGTCGGAAAGTGTGTCCCAGATGAAGTTCTCCGCTGGAAGAAAAGGCATCTAATTCTCTTGAAAAAAAAATGGACGCTAAGAATTGTAAGTTATTTTATTGATTTCAGTCTTGTACAAATCTGGATTGAATACAAAATGTATTGCAAAAATAATGGTATTCCAGAAAGGAATATTATGGACTTACTTACATTCCGGTCTCGGATAGCTGAGGCCTTAGTTTATGTTAAACAATCAGATTAAAGAAACGAGGTCGCCCAAACTCATCTATTCAAGTATACGCAGTGTTTACCAAGTACATCGTGACCGTCGAAAGAAATTCGGACGGACATAACTGATCATTTTAAGCTACATGATCAAAAAAAGGAGGAGTCAACAAGATGTAAATAGAAGGATTGTAAGTTTCGATCGAATTGGTATTGTGCAAAATGTCAAGTTCATTTATGTATGACTAAAGACTGTAACTGTTTCTACCAATTTCATCATTAGTTATATGTATATAATTTTAGATAACACGTCATGAATAAAATACTAGGCCTTTGTTATTTTTAGTTTTGGTATGTGTTGTTAATTTTCGATAGTTTTCTTTTTTTTCAAATACATATTATTATAAAAGCTTTTTTTTAATTATATTTTATTGTTAATCGCGTTGAATTGTTCTTGAAATATATCTATTATTAGAAGTTCGATACGTTTGTTTTTTACATACTTCTAAGCATAATTTAGAGCGCTCGTGAGCAGATGTATGGCATACCGTACAATTAAATAATAATAGTGTAGGATCCATAATCTTTCAAAATATACTTCGCATTTATTGCCTGGAATAAATACGTCGCCAGGCACGATACCAATTAAGAAGCAAAGGCAGGTAAAGAGACATATTAAGGGATCCGTCTTAAAAGTGAGCCCGATGTACTGAATCGGTGCCATCGATTCAATACAGGCCAAATAATAAAAGCAGACCGTGGCAATTAATTGATATACCAAGAAAGGTGTACAGTAATGCGGCCTCAAAGATGCCGCCATGAAAGGGTAATAAATGTAACCTGGAAAATGGCATGAAACAACCCTCGGGAAAAAACCCACCCGAGTAAATAATTAACATTAACCTGAAGTCGGCTCGCTTTTTGAGGATGAGAATCTAGATTAAATTTCTGGATTTGTCATTCTAGTTTTGGGCGAACTCGCGAGTAGATTGATATTCACTACAATAGTAATACAGAGTTTTTGAAAAACAAATTCAGAGAGTTTTAGTTCTTATATATCAGTGAACAGCTTTTAAGCAAAAAATATTTTTTTTATTGCGGATCTTTAATTATACCCTACATCAAAGATTTCTGCATTTTCTCACGTACGATTTTAAATACTGCACAGTGGGCAATTGACCTTATGGTTGGCCATAAATCAAAAAATTGAATAGCACATGAGCCATCGTTTTTATTATTTTCGTATACCTTACTGTCCTGAGCACAATAAACCGAAAGCGTACGGTCGTCAACTCAGTTCTCTTCCTCTCCATCTCCATGATGACTCAGTCGTAGCCGTTTGCTTGCGGAGATTACACGTGTTATATTAACGTTTGTTTTACCTGTTTTTGTGCATTTATTGTGAGTTTAATTCTGAAATATTCTAGTCTTTCGTTATAGAACTTTCAAGTTCAGGTGTGTAATATCATTTTAGTAGCCATTACTAGCAAAACAGGGCCGTTGATTATTAGTTGCTTTAAATTATTCTCAGAAACACGTAGATTATTAGTTGTTGTCGAACACGAGAAATTTCGGGATTCAAAATTGCATAACCATACCAAATTTCATCTTGCTACGGCTGAAGCTTTGAAAGTTATTAAGTGAAAACACAAGAGCTTCCCCTCCAAAACAAAAATTCAAAAATCTGTAACACTTTTTGGATTGTAATCATATTGTCTATCATTTGAAATCATAAATTTCGTGTTGACGGAGCAATTGAAATCCCCAATTGCTAACGTAGAATAGAAAAGTACTGTCAAGCAGCCCGTTGTTGTGGTTTAGAAGAAAGAAAGATATTAAATCTTGACAAAAGTTGGTCTCAGGTAGTGAGAGAGGGCAGTATCTTGAGATCCTTTTAATAGTCAAGAGCCAACACATTGCACTCCAGGTCTTGACAAGGGGCGCAACAATGGGTTAGCCTAGCTAGGGCAGCTCAATAGTCTAAGTGTAGTGTGTTGAGTTATTCAAATGTGTTAGTGAGTTAACACTCGAAATTGGATCAAATTTCCATTACCAAATTCGCTTAAAAATTCGAATTCGAATATACCTTTAATAACATCGTTAAAAAGAAATATTCAACTTAGGAATCGATTCATTATGCCTGTGATTTATGCCCAGCTTTGAAGGGCCGCTGCCCCACTGTGCATCGTGAGAACGTAACAAAAAGAATTAAAAGCTTTTTGAAACTTTCATGGGTGCATGGGTTTCATGGGTTTCCTTTTAACCGTCGAGTTAACCAGTACATAAATTGGAACTGTTATGGTCGTAGCATACTGCATGCAGCAGTATCCTACACTGCAGCTAACAGCAGTATGTACACAAACTCGCATAGCGATTGTGTTCGCAAGGTTGGACGTTTGACGTCTGAGGGCGGGCCACCCACGAATAGATTCAAAAAAGGAAAAAAAAGCGAGAAGATTGTCATTCTTTTTGTTTTCTGGCGGGGATGAAGAAGTCAAGAGAGGAAAATCATTTTTGCTGGTGAAAAAAGGATACAGCACGTTAGATTCGAAAGATCGCATTTTTTAAAAAAAAAATCGTGTGTTCTACCAAAGGTCACGATAGAAATTAAATTGTCTCGATGCCAAATTTTCACCGGGAATTTAATCGATAATTCCCGAATGTGACACGCTGATCTGCGTCCTTTTGAGAGGTGAACGGTAGCCTTCAAGCTCATTGGCGATATGGCAATAACTTCTCATATTAACTCACTCGAGGACCGCCGCAATGTTGGATGCCTGGGGCATGGTCAATGCTCTGATGAAATATCTAGTCTAATCCTTTGTAGAGTGATTCCTGCATGCAATACTCGCGCTGCAAACCGCACACATCCTTTGACCCTTCAAATTACTTTCGGCCGTACAGTAAAATTCCGTGATACTTTTTATCCCGAATAGTGCGAAAGTGGAACAGTTTATCATCTTCTGTTTTCCTCCGGCGTACATTCTCCAGAAGTTTAAGGGCGACATACATCGGCACCTCCGCCACTCTCCTCATATCCCCTAATCTTTTCACTATTTCCTTCCTCCCACGCTGTGCTTTGCAAAATAGGACATCCCCTGAGCTTGGCTTAATAATATAACAAAAAAAAATGCAAGCTGAAACTCCTTTCCATGATGCTATAAAAAATCAAAGAATTTTAAGCTACGATACCCATAGCAAGCTTCAAGCTAGTATGTGGGAAGCCAGAGTTGCATTATATATTGCTGTCAATTTTTCTATTAATCCTGTCGAACACCTTAATAAATATGAAAAAGAAAACTTTAAAACCTTCTGCAATATTAATAATTTTTCATTGGGACATACAGCTATCATAAACAAATGTCTGGGCTCATATTTCCAAAAAAATTTTGAAGAACATGTGGGTAACAGCTCGATCAGTTTAATTATAGATGAACATATCCAGCGCAAAAGGTCAATAGGTGTCAGAAAGTAGCTTTTTCAGTCATTTTCGCTGGATGTGTTCAAGAAAAGGGGCAAAACATGCAGAAAAGGTTACATTTTGGATTGAAAGTGTAATAAGTAATTTTAAAGCTAAGCTTTTGGGCTTCTAAAATCCGATATGAAAAATTGGTGTTGATGACGTGTTGTTTTTTATAAAAATAATAGTTAAATAAAAAAAAAACTGGCCAAGTGCGAGTCGGACTCGCACACGAAGGGTTCCGACCATCATACAAAATTTAACACTCTGTATACACCAAAAAAACACGTTTCTTGTATGGGGCCCCTTTTAATTTTTATTATTTGTTGTTATAGCGGCAATAGAAATACACACTCTGTGAACAGCAGTCTACCTATTACGGTTCATGAGATACAGCCCGGTGACGGATGGACGGATATCGGTAGCTTAGTAATACGGTTCCCGTTGTTACTCTTTGGGTACAGAATCCGAAAAACGAATTGAAATTCCCAAATTTTAAATTTGTTTAGCCATAATTTCAAAGAGGAGGAGGGGACTATTAGAAAGATCCAACAATTATCAATCTACCAAAGTGTTTTGTATCCAATTGATTGAATAAGTAAATAAATTGGTTGCACTATATCAGTACTTGATACAAATTTAGTTTCAGCAATTAACGAGCCTTTAGAAAGAAGGATATCCTATATCTCTTTTATTGGCCAACAAGTAGTTAATGTCGTAGCATCTGCTGTGTGTATACCGAGATTCATTCATTCTAAGAGAGTCCAACACTGTAAAATAACAAAATAGTAAAACTACATTCAGGGGAAAGAACTAATTGAATTGTACAGAATTGAAAGTGCGTATGTCTATATTTTGATAGTTTTTTCTTTTTGATGGAAACCCATTGTATAGAAAGAAGTAGACTAATTCGGTGTAGCAACCTCACATGTCCATATCTAGTTGAAGTAACGTTTTTCAAACAATAAATTAACAGTTAGTATCGAAACATCTCACGTCAAGGACTTGTGGTACTTAAAATCTCAACTTAGTTCAGGTCTTTTGGGGTTTGGACATATGCCATTTCAATTCTAAACGGTTCAATTGAATTGTCATTTTGCATGGAAGACTAACATGGTGTAACCTATTGATGGAATATGTAAATCAACTGGTTGAACTATCTTAGTACTTGCAGTGCAAAGTCAATCAATTGGTTGAAGTATACAGTACAAAAACAACAATTGGTCGCACTATATTAGTATTCGGAACATGACAAACAATCCCACGGATAATTTCTCGCTTGAAATGCTTACACCTCAAAAAACCCCGACGATGTTCGCAGGCTCACACGATACAGCACACAGCAACGTGCGTGTAGTACTGTTACCTGGCGGCAACTTTCCACACGGCAAAGGTGCTGCCACTTTTCGCAGCTGCTGCGAGATTATCAGTTGACGCACGCGATGGTAGAGAAAAGGAAGAAAAGGAAGAAGAGGAATCGGGGATACCGGAAAGCAGTGACAGCCGGCCATTATTGAGGAAGTGATAGTGAAGTGAGGTCGAGAACCCTGCCTAGAGAAGAGTGGAAAAAGATCGGAAAACATTTATTGGGTTCTAAGGTCATAATCACCAAAAATAAAAAAGGAAAAATACCGAAACAAGTGGAAAGTACATCTGGAAAAATTCCACAAAAAGTCTAGGTCCTGTAAGGAGTCCCGCTCCAGAAGGAAAACTAATCAAAATAAAGCCAAAAGGAAAAAAATCCGAAAAGAATCTTCGGCGAAACGAGGATGCCGTGAGTAAAATTTAGTACAAACAACAAGATTGGAGCAGGTAGTTCTAAACAAGGATTGGAGCAGGTAGTCCTAAACAAATTGTGACTGGACATCACATTAGCTGTATTCCATTGGGCTGTGCAAAGTACTCCCAAGTACTTCTACCTACTCGCAACTACTCATGCTCTTGTCCACGAGTAGAGTGTTATGGTCGTAGCGTATTGTATATAGCAATATGCTACACGTACTGTAGCGTGTATATCGGCTGCTGTCCACAGCGGAAAGCGAACGCACCTGACCGAGAGAATTGCATTTCCTCACGTTCAGGCGCCATGTCGAGGTGACAGTGAAAAAAAGGAAGAAGAAGATTGAAAATAAGGTCGTGGTATGACTTGCAAAAAGTGAAAGAAGGATTTTTTTTTGTGGTGTGATTGACAAGAACGAAAAAGTAAAAACAAGTTTTGGAGTTGGAAAAAAGCACAAAGACGAAAATTGATAGAAACAAAAGTACGGAACGTGACAAATAAAAATTTTTGGGAAGAAATATTCACCGAGTGGAGGAATTATCGCGAGGATGCCTCTGATAATGGAGGAATAAAAGTATCATCCGCAGGAACCGCAAATTGCTATAAGCTGCTAGGCAGGTTATCCGGCAGGGGATAAATAAAAGCGACAAATTGGGAATCCGAAAAATTCAGAAGTAGTCCGTCAATCAGCACCAGGTTACTGTGACCTGAAACCTGTAATTACGATCCACAAAGCAGTATACAAGGAGATGAGGCAAAATCAACGTAATCAGATACCAGGTTCAATATCTAAAATTATTTCAAGACAAAATTTTTTTTATGCATCCAGTGAATTCAGCAGATTAAAATTTTTGCTATATCGTAAAGGCCATAGTAGTCTAGATTTTTTGCTACATTTTTAAGGTCGCATTATTCAAAAAATTTTCGCTATATTTTAGAGGTCATAGTATTATAAAAACTTGGATATATCTTACAGGCCATAATATGCTAAAAGTTCTCTATATTTCAAGGGCCGTAGTATGTTAATATTTCTATATATTTAAAATCCATTAGCCGGTTAATAGTTGCATATATTTAATACGAGTATATTTTATTAGAAATTAAATGACACAATATTTTACTAGAACAAATACAATACTACTTTACTAGAATTTAAGTACAATATTACTTTACTAGAATTTAAATACTACAAAACTTCCCTATAATTTAAATGCAATAAAATCTTACTATTCCTTAAAGGCGATAGTTAGATAACTTTTCCCTGTACTTTAAATGAGATACTTAGATGCCATTATTGTAGCACGTTAACTGAAGAAACATGATTGTGCAATAACAATATAGGTTACAGCGAAAATATTAAGCGTGAAGTGCATGTCATTGGGGTCAAATCTAAATCTATCTTTATATCTGATAGGGTATATCATTATTATTATTCATAAAAATTGGTGTTAGAGATTAACCCAAGGGAACCACAATATAACTATTACTTTCTGGCTATTCTGGCCATTTCAATCTCAGCACACTAAGGATGAAGCTCCAGAAGAGAAATAACTTCACCAGGTGAGATGTAAGTACTCATTTATAGGTATCATGGTATCATGAGCGTGTAGTTATTCCTTCGGGTTACCTCCTAGGTTGGTTAGTCAAGCTAAGGCTAGAATGATAAATCCTGTATTATATAAGTTTTTTTTTCACGCCCTAAGCGTAAAGTTTGGCTAGTGAATTCATATCCGTAGCTATCGATAATGATCAGACATGTAGCATGGTTGTAATTAAACACGAATTTTATAACGTAAGGATGCAGTCTTTTTACTTTTCCTTTACATCCCGGAGCCCTCTATCGAAGAGAACAAGGTCGTCTAGGTTTGCCTAGTCTCTCTCTCTTCCTATAAGTCAACAAAGGGACTTTGGACGATTGTGCCACCCAAAGTCAATGGGAGGATGGGGCTTGGCAAGGAAGGCATGCCATCTGCACCTTCCATGGAATGCAGGTAAGTGACGTAAGGGTCCCTTCAGGACCGAGTGTGTGCTAGGCTTGGTGTAAGTAGGCACGAAAATTTTTTGATTATGGGTGATGACAAGCGGCAGGTTATTTCGGGAACTCCCCTACACTCTCCGCCACCCTTTGCCGAGCTGCTAGCGTGCCGCCCTGGGCTATCGCTGTCATCGAGTGATCTGCCAGCTTATGCTGGCAGTTTGGACTTCACGTCCTGACCAATCACTCATCAACATATATATATGTATATATATATATATACATAACAAGAGTGCTGAGTAGTTTCGCAAGAATTTTTCGCTAGGTGGATTTGGATGCTAAGTGGTTATTGAAATGTCAGATAGATGAAATTTGAGAGAAATTGTTTATAAAGAAACAATTAACTCATCAAGAACAGGAGAATTATTCAAATTTATATATAATCTTTATGAAAATAAATACGGTAATAACTTTTAATATAATAAATATCGAACAGAGACGAATTTTTATCCTTAAATTTTCTAGGTAGTAGGTACTGCTCGAGGACAGTAGCTCGAATAAAGGTCCAGTTTTTCATAATTTTATTTTCAGTTGCCTTTAATGAAATTAATTTGGGTAATATAGATCCCAACTATTTTCATAAGAAACTTGATATAACAGAAACATAACAGAAATGTTTGAAATTGGAGGTTATGTTTTACTCTTGACAACACAAACTTGCGTTCCATTCGGATAGTGCTCGCGAGTACTTTACACAGCCCAATGGAACACATCTATTAGCTCAATTATGCATATTGCTAGAATTTTTAGATTTATCGTACCTCTAGTTCTAGCGGATAAACATTTATATACTTTATAATTACGACATTACTCGACTTATATGATAGTCCGTTTGGGTATCGTTACTGCTATGCATATAGTGCAAATCTGGCGTATTACTAGAATATCGGAAATATAGCGACGTCTCACTCAATGTGCAAGAAAAAAAAATGAACTTACATTCGGGAAACTAGTCGAATCCAAAGTCCGTGTTTTATTTGTATTTGCAATATGATTCTCGTGCTAGTGTCGTGAGCCCTTATATACATGTTCAACTACGCGTCTTACTAGGATAATGAAGTCCATGCCCTCTCGTCCTCTTGATTGACCATTTTTATATTCTGCAATTATGTACTGAACATACAAAATGTATATGACATTCCGTTTGGAGTATCGGGAACCTTATACATAATTCAAATCCGGCGTCTTATTAGACTATTGTGATTACCGTGGAGCGTACGTTGTATAATTGTAGTGTGTTTTGGTCCTTTACAATTTATTTTTTCTTGGTGTCTGTAGACAGTAAGTTTTAAGTTAAGAAATTTCGCTAAATAAAGTTTTAATTTAGCATAATTAAATTCAAAAATAAAATGTCCAGGAATAAAAAATTAGGTTGACAGAGCAGCTGGAATAGATGGATCACATAAAAAACAATACTAAAACTAAAAAAAGAATTAGCCCGTGAGTGTAAATGCGACAATTCAACCGTAAACAAGATCGTAAGAAAGGAAGGCAAAATACGAGCGAATGTTTAAACTAACAAAAACATACAATGCAAAATACAGTTAACACATAGGGTGTAATACGCCAAATGAAAGGAGAGAGTCTATACACCAAAAAAAAAAAGTTACCATTCCAACAATGAAAACTAGTCGTTAATACAAAGAATTGCGATTTTCATAAGGGCAAACTATTTTTTTTTTAGGTTAAAAATAATTTCTTTCTTGCAATATAACTTTTATTATAACAAAAACATAAGATATCATTGGTATAATAACAGCAATATTGTTACAATATCGCAAACTTCATTAAAACAAAGACATGAAATTAATGGGGAGAAAGAAAAATTTATCTTCTTCAATTCATTTAATTAATCTAATGAATTTTTGTGACATTAAGTTAATACAAACATCTTATTGAATTCTGCGTAACATTTCTTTGTGTGAAACTCATTTTTTTAAAGAACTATATTTGCATTGGTACAAATAATTACTAATATTACATTGCTTCAAAGAAATTACTATACTGAACGTGTCATATCATTTTCTTTCCGAATATAACAATTTCATTCTTCCAATGAAAACTGTATTACTGCAATGTCATTCCTTTCTTGTATCAATGAAACTTTCTTAGTTTTGCTGAAACTGAGAAAATGTTTAGAGAAATAAGAGGACGCAGTGCGCAGTTTCTATCAGGCGTTGTTGAGCGTGAACGGATACAGATTTTAGTGTGAGTAAACATCTATGAAATATGAGTGCGAACAGTGAAAATAACAGTGCTATTGTTAATGAAAATGTTTTAACTATTGAGTCTGATACATTTCGGTATATTTTGCAAGGTAGTGAAAACATTTGTTATGTGGCATCAAAACAAACTGAAAGTGATCAAGATGTTGAATTTCGAAATAGGAATTTCATGGTGAAATATTTTACAACGAACTGAAACGTATGTGCAAATATATAATTAAATAAAAAAGTAATTTATATTTTTCTAAATATCACAGAAAATGGATTCACAATTGAATCCCTCAAATATACGGGTGTTTCCTCAATGATGGTCCATAGAGCAGGAGGTGATAGTACTCACCTAACAAACAAAAAATCGTATGGCAGGGGGGGGGGGGGGGCATATCAACCGTTTCGGAGTTACAGGGTGATTAAGAAAAAAGCTAGTTTTTCACAAATCACCCTGTATCTTAAAAAGTACAGGGCGTATGATCACAGTTAAGAGCTCATTGTATGTAGAGCTTCATGCCCTTTCCAAGGACTGCTCAACCAGCCCCGTACCCCCACTCCCCTCAAGAATTATGGTTGTCTAAACTCAAAATTTCGAATTTTTTTACGTTTTTTTTTAATTTCACCTCTATTATTTTTGCAAAAAGGTCGTTAACATAACTTTTTTTTATAAAAACTGTAAACTAGGGACTCTCCTCTTTAATTTGACCTGCTACACTTATGTGCTAACTGTAACCGTTAAAGAGTTATTAGCTGTTAACCTATTCAGGTTTCCTGAGTAACACGTCATTTAATTGCGTTAGCACATGAACCATGGAGATCAGGACTTCTGCTTCGACTTCTGCTTATACAGGTAGTAAGGTAAAGAACCGCTAAATTCATTACCTGTAATAAAACTTTTTATGACATTTTGCGGTGAGGTATGTAACTTACTTATGTTCTAAAAGAAAAATTTGTAATAGCAATAAAAGTTGTTTTGATTTAGTCCTTTTGTTAGACTTACTATTTTCACTGTTCTGACTCATAACCCGGGATAAATGCAAGAAACTGTAGGTACAGTTTTCCTTCCTATAAATTGGCCGTACAAACAAAAATACCTCACATTTGTCTACAAGTTAGCAGTATAAGCAAAACCAATATAAAGTATCGAAAATGTCTGAATTTAGCATTCAAGAGTATGCGGATATAACTTACGTGTACGGTTTCGTTGACGGCAATGAAAGGGCGGCTGTACGAGAGTACCAAAGACGATTTCCAGGGAGACAAGTTCCAGATAGACGTGTGTTCTCTCGTACGTTCCGAAGGCTAAGGGAAGGAACGTTGATTCGAAATAATTCGCGGTCATCATTATCAGCAGCATCTGCCGACATTGATCAGCAAGTCATTGGAGTAGTTAGGCAAGACCCTAACATAAGCATCAGACGAATAGCAGCGCGTCTAGGAGTGTCTACGAAGAAAGTTTGGACAATAATACATAGAGAAAGATTGTATCCATACCACCATATTCCCGTTCATGGATTACAAGAAGGAGACTTAGAGCGAAGGCTGGAGTTTTGTTCTTGGATGATGGAACGCGATTTAGATGACAGCCGATTTGTCGGCAAGATATTGTGGACGGATGAGTCGCAATTTACCAGGGATGGTGTTACCAACTTCCATAATCTTCACACTTGGGCAGAAGAAAACCCACATCAAAGGAAGGAAACCACATTTCAACGAAGATTTAGTGTGAACGTTTGGGCTGGAATCATCGGCAATACATTGGTTGGACCATTCATTCTGCCACAGATACTGAATGGCCAAATTTATTCTGATTTTTTGGAGAATTCGCTACCAGAATTATTAGAGGATATTCCGCTTAACATTAGACAGTCGATGTTTTACCAGCATGATGGAGCACCAGCGCATACCAGCAATACTGTCAGAGATCTGTTGAATTAAAAATATCCTGAGCGGTGGATTGACCGAAATGGGTCAATATTGTGGCCTGCTAGGTCCCCAGATCTGACTCCTCTCGACTTCTATTTTTGGGGAGTGATGAAAGAGGAAATTTATTCGAGACCTATCAATAGTCGAGAAGAACTACTATCTCGAATTACAGAGGCTGGCGTACGAATACGGGAGAGGATGGCTGCGATTAACTTAAATCAAGCAGTGAAAAGATGATTGTTTAATTGCATATTAAACAACGGGGGACATTTCGAACATCTTCTCCATTAGACTAAATTCTGTAATAATAGTCTAACATTAGCATGTATGAACCCATTAATCGCATGTGCATTTCTGTTAATAATAAGTCTGAGCATTTTGTTGTTGACATTTCTAAGCATGTTTTAAAAAACATCTACATAATACTTAAATTTTTTGTTCCATGTCATTTCATCCGGTGTTTGGTTTACGTTTACTTTAAGATACTAATAGTAACACCGACTCAGTGATGAAAAGTACGTGTTGTTGACCATTTATTTATTAAATGAGTCACTACAGCGAGGTTGTGTTAAGCTGCTTCTGATAGTAAAAAAAAAAAAAACTGTTTTTGTAACACACTACAATAAGTTACAATACAATACAATAAGTTACTTCATTGACCTGTATAGGTTAACAGCTAATAACTCTTTAACTGTTACAGATAGCACATAAGTGTAGTAGGTCAAATTAAAGAGGAGAGTCCCTAGTTTACAGTTTTTATAAAAAAAAGTTATGTTAACGACCTTTTTGCAAAAATAATACATAAAAAGATTACTCTTTTGGACCTTTTACCGGGTTAAACTTAATTTTGTTCAAGAAAGAATTTTTTGGGATTCTCCGGTATAGGAGTGTTTTTTCCTCATATAATTCACACCCAGAATTTATTCTGAGTTTATATGAGAAGAAAACGCTTCTTCTTCTTCTTCCTTTTTCTTCTTTATTTTTCAGCCCACTGCGTGGCGTATACAGGTTCGATTCGCTTCAAATGAATCTGCTTCTTAACAAATTTTTTACATTTTTTTAATAAATAAAAAAATTGTTTTTTCTATTTTTCTCAAACTTTTCATTTCTTTCTTCTTTTTTTCATTTTTTCATTTGTTTTTCAAATCACGCAATTTCGCTAATTGGGACATGTTGATGAGTCAAACCAAGACTTGAAACTTGTCACCAAAAATTAATGAGTTGTGTGAAAAATAACAAATTAGAACATTTTTTAGCTTTTGCTATATACCGGAGAATCCCAAAAAATTCTTTCTTGAACAAAAAATAATAGAGGTCAAATTAAAAAAAAAGGTAAAAAATTCGAAATTTTGAGTTTAGACAACCATAATTCTTGAGGGGAGTGGGGTACCGGGCTGGTTGGAAAGGCCATGAAGCTCTACATACAATGAGCTCTTAACTGTGACCGTACGCCCTGTACTTTTTAAGATACAGGGTGTTTTGTGCAAAACTAGCTTTTTTTCTTAATCACCCTGTAACTCCGAAACGGTTGATATGCCCCCCCCCCTGCCATACGATTTTTTGTTTGTTTAGGTGAGTACTATCACCTCCTGCTCTATGGACCACCATGGAGGAAACACCCTGTATAACTGTTCATCACTTGGATATTGCATTTCCAAAGAATAAATTAGGGCCTAGAGCAATATTTGAGCATCACTTATTTAATTGGCAGCGAAAAGTTGTAAGAATTTAAAGCCATAATAACAAAGAATTTAATATTACGCATTATTAATAGGAAAATAATAGTTTGGATTCAACTGTTACAATGACCTCAACTGTTAGTGAATGGGTTAAAAATTGCGAGTCATTTTCTTCCGATAATTCTTCGAATGATGAGGTGGAAAGAGTTTAGTTTTCATATGGACAATTATACCTAATTTATTTAGCATTTTAGCCTATAAAAATAAATGATATTTTAAAAAGTACAGCTCGAGGACAACGTGTTTTGAATTATTATGGTTTAAATAAATGTTTATAAATAAAATGTATCGACAGGAATTAGCGGATGTTATTATTGAATATCTTGTACAAAATCAAATTCATGCTTCCCCAAGGTACTTCGAAAGGGTCGCAAAGAGCAGTGCTTTCATATTTAAGTCTGAAAAAAAGGTATGTTATTTTTATGTTTATACTTTCTACACTTAAATAGGTTCAGAGTTTTCACATCGAATAAGAAATGTGACTGAACAATTTGTCAAAGGATATAATATGTACTTCTTTTTTAAAGAATTGTCAGGAAATTTTTGGAGTATACCTCATTGTTAGACAAGGAAAATTGTCTGCATTTTCGTGGATATAAAAGTATATATAGTTTAAATAGATCAGTCTTTTAATTTTGTTTTTTTTTTTCAAAAAATTTCAAAAGCAACAATTTTAGTTTTGTATATTAAATAGAAAACAAATCTTTTGCTACTGACAATTATCTGATATTAAGTATACTTAGTTATTATTCTTGTGAAAACTCAGAGATAATAGAAGTGAGTGATTGACTTTAGCTTAAATATATAATAATAATTTATAAAATTCATTTTATACTACCTAAATTGAAATTAAAGATTTAATTAAGCCGCAAAATTAAAATTAAACAAAGGAACTGAAACCTTTGTATTATTTCAGTGGTACAACTTATTCAGAATTACCCATAATACATCCATTCCATCGTTATACCTACTATAATAGCGACATTCGCATGGTTTTTTTTTATAATCACACTTTAAAGGCTTCAATGTTAATAAGCACATGTCTTTTCAAGGTTGAATGTGATTTCAAACGAATATATCCAGGGAAGGAGAACTGCCTTTTTAGCGGATTAGACGAATTTTCCAAAGCAATAATACCTTATATGAGGAGTAATAAACAGGATCAATACAGTAAAACATTATTAGAATTAATAGAAAAGGAAAAGAAAGGTAACGGTATGCTTCGAAAGAAAAGGTCAGATGATTGCACCTCCTCCAGGGTGGGTCATCTCAGTACCTTTGAGCAGGTCAACATTACCGACCTAGAAGCTCCAAAAGATACTATGGCCAAGAGACTTTCTTTTGAAAGACTTTACAAGGTAACCATTAATGAAAGAAGCCAGATACTAGACAGAGGACTCCAGCTCCCGCAACGGGCCCAAGTCTGGTATACTGACGGATCCCGGAAGGACGGGAAAACAGGCGCAGGGGTGGTTGGTCCAGAAGTGGAACTATGAATTCCGCTTGGTGTCTCACTTTCCATTTTTCAGGCGGAAGTCTATGCTATAGAGGTTGGAGCTCAGGAAAGCCTAAATAACGGCTGTAAGAACTCCAACGTCTACATCTGTTCAGACAGCCAAGCTGTGCTCCTAGCTCTTTCCTCTCAAGCCTTTGAGTCGAAATTTGTTTGGAGCTGCTACTCGAAACTCCAACTACTGTCTAGGGACAACCAAGTAACCTTGGTTTGGGTCCCTGGACACGAAGGAGTGGACGGTAATGAAAAAGCGAATGAACTGGCTAAAACCGGAGCTGATTGTCCGTATATTGGTCCCTATCCGACATTTGGCCTACCAAAAAACCACTTTAGGGGGGAGCTGCTTAAGTGGGAAAACAGGCAACTGGATCTCCTTTGGCGTAGCGCGCCCGGTATGAGGCAGGCGAAGAAATTCTTCAATCCTTCCCATTTCCTGTCGCGTCAACTTATTGAACTAAGCAGACAGTCGCTCAGACTATTTGCTAACGCAGTCACTGGTCATGGCCCCTTCCGTCACTTCCTGAAGAAGATAGGCAAATGCGACAGTGAACTGTGTCGACTGTGCGAAGAGGAAGATGAAACCTCGATGCACGTTATATGCGAGTGCCCAGCACTTGCAGGTCTAAGGATGCAAATCACTGGAAGTGAACTTATCTCTCCAGATAATGTCTGCAATCTAACTCAGAAAGCAATTATCGAGCTCGTTAGAAGACTCGATTTTGCCTAATCACTATAGGGGAAGGCACAATAGATCAACTATGGTCGCGGTGTCCGCAAGGTCCTGGAGGCCTAGTCGCCCCTACTCTTAACATTAACATTAAGGTAAACACTTTAAAAAACATATTTAATAATTTCTCTTAATTGTTAAAATTTATTTCAGAGTCTGAAACACTTTTGATATTCGTGGTTCTTCATGGACTCCGAGATCAAGAACCTATGTTTATAATGAAGAATCGAAAAAGAGGCATTTGGTGAAATCATCGATCAACGATTCAAGAAGGAAATTCATTCAGTTAATTCCATCGCCACAAGACTTCCATGATATCGTACAGAAAACTATTGAAGAATGTTATAAAACAAAAACAACATTCCAACCAATGATATTTGTCATAGGTAGCTCTTTTTGTAATATTACTGATTATTATGTTTTATTTTACGAATGTGAATTATTGTGGATATTTCTGCCAAAATATATAGGTATACTCTATTAACACAAATTTTGATAAAAAGTCTGCAGTATTATCTAGAATAATATCCGATCTTCAGGCATTCAAAGATCTTTCTTAAGTAAACATATATGTTATAAATATTGTTATATGTACACATTATAATATTCGTATTGATATTTGAACGAGTTAAACTTACAAAATTTAAAAAGTTTTACAAAAATGGATTTATTGTATTTCGTTTGTAATCAAAAATACGTACATAGGTTAGGGCCTAGTTCGTCGTATAATTGTAGTTTTCCTGGGTGTAAACAAAGTTTCTCAACATTTAGATGTTTTAGTAGACATATGAAAAATGAAATTAAAAGACAATCTTCATTCCCAAGTGCAATACAGAGCACAGCTCACACTGATGAAACAAAATTATATGCTAAAATACCTCATCGTGAAAATAAAGGTTTCCTAGACATTCAAAATAACAGTGATCATCAGAAGGAAAACGTTAACATAAATGTAATTAAAGATTCTGTTTTAGCATTTACCTGCAAATATTTCAGCAAAATGAATTTGTCAAGGAAGGATGCCCTTCAAATACAAAACAATGTTGAAAATATGATTTTAGAGCCGATCTTCAATTTACTTGAGGAAGTATTACCAGAAAGTTCAGTCCAGGAAGATTCCCGTCAGCTCTTCCAAAAAGTAGTTCACTACTGCAAAAATCCTTTTAAAAATATTAATACGTAGTACAAGTTTCTTCAATACTTGGAACAGAGAAGTCTATATGAAAAACCTAAAGTAATCTACTTAGATAATTCCATTTCAACAGTCAGATTGCACGGAATAAGTGTAATGGACGAAACGATAAGTAAGGGTATTATAATGCTGTTGGCCTTCCAATTTAAAAGGTACTTTGAGTACGGGAATAATTTTGAAATATTTCTTGAAAATTATAATAGAATTTCAAATAATGATGAAATAACCAACTTTATTAATGGAAGGCTATGGAAGGAAAAAGTGTCATTTATAGGTAAGGAAAACATTACTTTACCTTATTTCTCTATTGTGATGATTTCGAAATAAATAATGTTCTGGGACCTCATTCCTTTTCCTTAACAGGAGTATATTACTCATTTCCAACTGCACCACAGTCGTTGCTTTCTAAATTGGATAACGTTTTTGTCGCCGCTTTGTTTAAATCAAATGACGTGAAGAAATTAGGAAATGATCGGTATTTTTTTAAACTAATTGAAGAAGTCGAACTCCTGTAGACAATGGGAGTCGAAATCCTAACTCACAAAGGTCCAGTAACAGTTCACTTTGTTTTAGGATTAATTCTCGGCGATAATTTAGCTCTGAATACAATTTTAGGTTTTTCGAGATCTTTCTCAAGTACTTATTTTTGCAGATTTTGCCAATGTGATAAATCATGTACGCGTGTAGAAACTTTCTCACGGCATACATGAAAATTCAGTTTTTAATTTGATAAAAGTCATTTCACGTAGTTGAAAATTATGCGGTGGATATCATGCATGATATATACTCGGGTATATGCCATTATGATATGTGTAAAATTATATTATATTTTATAGAAAAAGGATATTTCACTTTAGATATTTTAAATAACGCTAAACAAAATTTTAACTACGGTGAAAGCGAAATCGGTAAAATGTCACTTCCAATTACACATAAAAGTCTTATAAATTCAAACTTAAATATGAACGCCCGTGAAATGGCAACTTTTGTGCATTTTTTCCCAATAATAATAGGCCATTTAGTTCCAGAAGATGATATATACTGGGAATTTCTCCTAAACCTTGTAGAAATGATAGACACAATGTTATTATCTAGCTATAATTCTCAAAGTCTTTTAAGATTGAAAGATCTAATTGCTTTTCATAACATGAAGTATGTCCAGATTTTTTAAAGGAAATGGTTTCATTGTATCGAAGTTTCATTTCATAAACTCCAAATCATGCGTATTTTCATTAGTTTGACTGTAGTTTTTCATTGCCAGAAGTAATTATTTTTCTGGGTGTAGTTTTTGTAAAAAAAAGTTATGTTAACCCCGTTTTTGCAAAAAAAAAAAAAAAAAAAAAAAAAACAACGAAAAGGTCAAAACAAAAAGCAGGATAAGAAAATCCAAAATTATTAGTTTAGACCTAAATAACTCCTGAGCGGAGGAGCACGGGGCTGGTTGAGCAGTCGTTGGAAAGGCCATAAAGTTCTGCATACAATCAGCTTTAGACGGTGACCGTACACCCTTTTACTTTTTAAGTGCGGAATCAGAAAGTTTTTTTTTTTTATTAATAAAGCTTTTGAGGTTAGACGTCAGCATTCAAATATAGGTGCTTTAACTTTCTTGTGAGGAGTCAGCTCGCCCGAAATGTGTGAGTAAATTTCGTTCAATGAAAGGTGAAGGGATGGCGGAGCGATTCATGGATGTAACTGCTTAGTACATGCATTTAACATGGGGCTAAGCAATGGTGAGGATTTCGAGGTTTAGGCAGGGCGGAAGGGGCGTTCAGGCCCAAAATATTTCCCAAAACCGGAGCCCCAGCATCATCTGGGACAGCTCTCTTACTCTCTCTTGATCGACTCTTTCTCCGACTTTGACAATTCCCAGGGTGCAAAGCTGCTGGTCGGACTCTCCTCTATGTTTTTGTTTCAGCTCGTGAAAAAAGGATATATTGTTTTCTTTTAGCTTTCAAATCCAGTTCTCAGAAAAAAATGTCTTTTTCTTTTGTCTGTCCGTCCATCTGCAGTCCTTAGTTCAGTCGCGCTCAAACATTTAAAAGTTCGCCTGCCATTCGGTCAATAATTTCATTATCGTGCACAGCTAACAAGCATCAAGGGATATGGATGGCAAAAACCACCCGACCTCTAACAAAATATTCGCTGTAAAGCCACTCATAATAATCCCGTGATGGTTTTGCAGTTGGAGGTGTCCGTTGCCCAGTATCTATAGATATTCAGGTTAAAGTGGATATAGGTAGATCTGTCTACAAACATGCTCTCGTGCTACAAGCCGCTGAGGGGGGCATGAACATGTAGCGTTGTAAGTTTCTGATTCCTCGAATCCACACAGTATCCGGCTAAGAGATACACTGGCTTTGACATACTTAGCCAGAGTGGTTGGAGGCGTTGGCCCCAATTAGGTCAAAGTTAGGGGCTCCATCAACACCGAGAGCTCCCCTCCATCAACGATTCTGTGGTGATGATTCCTTCGGGTGTAGCGTTAATTGTTTACCGTTGGAAAGCTTTTTTTTTTAATAAATATAAAAGTTTTTATATTAGATTTAAGCAAAAAAAAGAAATCTCCTGTCCGTCCGACGTCCAAAAATACGTTCGTCCATCCGAGTTAAGTTAGTTAAGTCCCTGAGATGATTTTGTAACCAGAGATGGTAGCGGCTGTATGAGTTTGTGTCCAAATCTGTTACGGTTTCTGGCGAAAATCGACCCTGTTGTGTTACGTGCTTGTGTTTGTCCCATCCACAATAAAGTCATTTGTTTTTTTGAGCTAGTAATACTGCAGATAATTTTTTTTAGGCGCTGACTCCGACCATCCTGGGTCGGCCTCATTACTCCTATTCCTCTGGAGGAAGCCAAGGCTGGAGCCGAGCGTATTGCTGAGGGCCACTTTTGAGCTGATCGTATTAAGAAACGTTCGAATGAAATTTTAGCTAAACGGAATCATACAAAATATCACCGGCCGACGACTCAAAAATGCTGTCGACTACTTACAGCTATTTGCAGATGATGATAAGATAGATAACTAGACGGGGGACACCAAGTTGTCGCTTCTTCTCGAACAGTCTGTGTGTGCGGACGTGCATTTTGGCAGTGGAAAAGTTTTTTTGAATAGAGCCTCACAAGTCGAGTCTAGTTCCGGGAAGAGTTCATCGAGTTTATTTTTATAAAGAAAAGTTTTATTTCAACGGCAATATATATATTAGCAGCAGTAAGCGCTTAATTCTAATAAATAGGAGGAGATTTAGAAAGAAAGTCTTAAAGAAGCATAAATTGAAGAAGGAACTCAGCATTAAAGGAATTTCGGTTGTACCGTTATCATAGTCGGTGACGGACAAATGTGGATCCGTTAAACCTATGATATAGAGGAGCAGTTGGCAACCGTAAAGTTAAAAGATGAGTATTTAAATATTAATAACTTTAAGGAAATTTTTTCAAATTTATTCTATGTATTTCATTTGGGCTACCAGGGGCGACAGTGAATTTTAGCCGCTCGTATTTTTTGTGGCTGACTGGCCTAACGATACCGTAACAATTTTCCTTCTGAGATACTTTACAACGTATAAAGTTATAATAAGAGTAATATTCTTACTGATAAGCCTTGTCATAGTATCATTAAATAATAGAAGTGATAACCTACCTGATATTTTGCATAAGGTTAAACAATGTGGCATACGACATAGTAGCATGGTGATGGTTCTTGTTTTTTTTAATATTAGAATATATATATATATATATATATATATCATAATAGAATCCCTCAGTAGGGAAGTGCAACTCTTGAAGGTCTTGTGGAATACTTTTTCTTTAATATATTTTATATGGGTCCAGACAAGGCTTTTTATTTATAATTCCTTTTATACCCCCTTTTCGTCTGTTGCAAGGAAACTCTAGGAGAAGTTTGCAGGTGTTGGACAAAATCCGGTTTCGTGATTTAACCGACTGAGAGAAAATCACGTGGCGCTCAACCTAATCCTATTTGGACCACCCCCTTCTCCTGAGCCAGCTCTACGTATTGTGGAGTACGTAGCAGATCGCAGTGCACATTGGCATTCCTCTAGTGCATAGCGCAGTAAAGTAGCACTTAATGTTTCAAGCTTCCTGGTTACAACAGCAGCAGAATAAAATATAAAATGTTTGTATTTCTCATCAGCACTACGCCGCCAATATGTCATCATCACCACTTAGAGCACACTACATAACATAAATCATAATCATAAATATATGCTGGAGGCAGTGATTCTCAACATCAAGTTGTCAAATAATATTTTATTTCTTTCTGTTGTTTACCAAAAGTAATTATTATTTGAATGTAATTGAGGTTATAGTTATAATTTTTAATTTTTATATTTCATTATTTAAAGTAATATTCAATATTTCTTTTCGGTCTAGAACCAATTATTGCTTTGGAACAATTATTTTACAATTACAAATTTGCGATATGCCTAATTATTGAAAGTGAAGTGAATTTTGTGAACGAATACGAAATTTTATATTTTATGTTTTTTCAATGAGAGCCTAATGTAGACCATCACTACAGAAGTAGGATACGCTCAGTGTAATGGCATCAACAACTACTAGGCAGCGAATACGCCGATATTTCTAAGGGATGACAGGTTGGTATAATCAACGATACGCCGAATGGGCAGCGTTAGCTTTCAAAGAAAGTGGGTCACTGATTCGGACTCCGCTCCGCAACCACTGCATGTAGGATCATCAGCAACTCTCATACTGTGAAGGTGATTCCTGAGAGAGAAGTGCCCAGTGAGAATGGACACGAGAATTCTCAGGGTTGTCTTGTGAAGCGCACCGCTTTGTGTCATTGTTGACCTAGTTCATGGGGTTTCGTGGTTTCTTTAATTATTTCATTGATTGTTTGAGGTCACTATTGTGATGATCCAGGTGCCCAATGCCCCAAATCACGACTATAAGGTCAATTACATCAATATATTGCCCTATGCAATACATTGATGCATCACTTGTAGTGTTGAAGCATGAGCAAGTAGAAATTAAATGCAAATAAAAGTAGTTTGGCAATACTTACAATAGCTCTAGTGTGGAAAACCTTAAGCAGAATGCAGAATGAATGATATATGAATGGGGAGAGCGCGAAAGCCCTGTGTTCTCCTTTGCATGTGTGTGGTTACTAATATACTGCTACCTTCTGGTACGCGGCTAGTTTGAGTGTGGGCACTCGAGCTAGTTTGCATTTTTTATTAAAGTAATTTTTATAATATTGACATCTTGACACTATACACTATATATGACTCTGAAAACGAAAAACATTTCCATTTTAAAAATTTCAATTCAATTTCAAATGCATTTAAAAATGCATTTCCATACTCCAACAAAATTCAAATTAGCATAAATTGCATTTTGTTATCAGACACATATTCCACTCACACGATATGCATACTTACCTACATACAGTGTCATCTTACTTTTTTTCCGCACGTACAGTACTTATTTTTCCCAATCTAATTGTACGTACATACATACCCACAATTATCACAATAACTCGCGCCCTATTAAAATTAATATTTCAAGACGGGCGCACAAGTGCATATCGGATTACAGTTTTTCATTGATGCATATAGCTTGCATCAAAACTTTTTTTGCATTTTCTCATGTACGTTTTTTCAACATCGTGAGAAAACAATAAAACAAATAAAAAGCTAAAGTTTTCGTGGATACCTGGTCGCAATTTTTCTGACCCTCGCAGAGTTTCTTTCCAGAGAGCGGATTAAAGAGTCGCTGTAATTATTACAAATATATTTGTTATATATTTATGATATATTGTTACTTTGATGAGATCATGACATGGTTGTTATATTTTAGAGTGATCGTGTGGTGATCACTAATGAGATTACTACACCAGTTCATTGTGTGCGTTTCCTTTCCGGTCGAGGCAATCAATTCGGTGATAGATATATTAAGCAATCCAACGGAAGAGAGTGTTATGAAAAGACTTTCTATTCTGTGTCTGAACAATTCGGTTTGGAGTAATTGCTCTCGACAGAAGAATTAGAGGATAGAAAACCCTCAGACTTATATCGCCATATTCAGAATATGCGCTCAGTGTCCAACCTTAGAAAAATTATTAACATAAACAAGAGCGGAAGTATAGGAATTAACAAAATCTTTCAATCAATTTACAACGCGAAATGGTAGACGATACAATTCTCGTTTTAGTAGAAGTCGTTTGCTAACAAGAAACAGGAACAAATCACCAAGTCCCAACAAAATCTGTTGGTATCGTTCCACTAACGGTGAAAAGGCAAATAATTGTAGCAAACCGTGTTCTTTCAGTATAAATAACAGCGGTCAGTAAGCTCCAGCCATCCTTTAGTCAAATGTCGTAACACCAAAATTTCGATATTAAACTAAGTATTATAAATAAACCTGGGCAAACGAAGACCCTACACATTCCTTTTCGTAATAACAAACGTGCGTAAACCGATAATAGGCGCAGATATTATCATGAGTAACAATTTGCTCGTGTAGATATTAAACGTAGAATGCTTATTGACTTTGTGACAAAAATATCAACATACGAAACAATTAGGAGGATAAACGAAGTTACTTCAAAACTATTTTCGGTTAGGGGGGAATATGGGGCAAACTTGGCCCGCAAAATCTTAAGAATTGTAAAAAAGAAAACGAATTATACTAATAATACAATAAAAAGTGCACCATAAACAGAGAATAAGTAGTTAGTAGAAAATAATTACAAAAAATACACTGCTGTACTCAAAGTGCATAAGTTCGAACAACAGTGATTCTGGAAGGTGAGGGCAGTAATCTGAAGTTTGCTAGATATAAAAGCTATAAACATAACATTACGTAATTTTCGTACATATATTTTCTGGTAAAATCGGTAGTGGCTGACTGACTTAGTATCAAAAATTTTATTTTCAATTTATACACATAGAAAGGAACCAAATAATATTGTTGCATGCGTTCTGTAGTTTAAGAGATTTTTTTTAATTCTATTTTTTATGGGTCTACAGCATTGTTTTCTTTATTAAAGTGTTTCCCAGGTCTAATTCGTTGTCAATACTTTTATTCTGTGTTGGCCTCCAATAATGCAAAAAGTTTCTAAAGAAAAAATTTCCATTGAATTTCTAAGAAAAAATTGAAAAAAATCGTTAACTGGCAAACGCATCTTTAAAAAAAATTGTTTTTTTTTCTGATTAAGTAAATATACAGAAATAATATATTGTTTCAGTACTACTTATCTCCCTGACCCTGAAATTCTCCTGCATGGTTAGAAGCTGCTGAGAGTTAAGCACGTCATCCTCTCCGCCCATAGAAACTACTGGAATATTTTCCAAGTTAAAATGAGGCTTAAAGATAATATTCTATTTTTCGAAACCGCATTAAAACTTCTCAGGTGTTATAGAAGATATACATTATCTCGATAACACCACACCAAAATAATTAAAACCGAATAATGTTTCACAATCCCTCGAGGCACAAACAGGACGTGTTAACATTTTTGACAAACTCTTGACATTTCTATCAGTTGATCCGTCAGAGAGAGAGAGACACTGAACCATAGTGAAATCCCAAATTAATCTCTACAATTCCGCGCGACATCTAATTACAAAGGGAAAATCCACACGTAGCAGCACGAATCACGAGCATTTTCCTGTACTTGTGCATAGACAGGTCACAATAATTTCCCAAATGAACTATGAAATAAATGCAAAAAAAAAATAATAATAAAAATAATGAGAGAATGCCAATAATTTTGCAAATAACTATTTTGACAGTTCCCAAATAGAAAAATGATTATTGCTAACGGAGAAATAAAAATAATTACAGTAATTTATATAACTGTTGAAATAGGAATACATAACATAAATGTAACATTTAAAACTAGGCGAAATAAATTATACTTGTAAACATGGAGTCCGCTGAGTCGGCCCAGGCTAAATTTGGTACGAAAATCAGATAAAAATAGGATTAGAGTAAGTTACGTAGGTCCGCAAAATGTATTGTAAGTGGTGTTATGCTCGTAGCGTGCTGCAGACAGCTGCGTGCTGCCTATACGCGCTGACAGATGTAGCAGTGCACACCGTATGCCACTTGTGACATGACTATACTACTTACCCTGGCGGGACCGAGTACAGAAACCTCTTCGGAAAAAGGAAGAAGAAGAAGTCTTGTTAAAATAAACGCCAAGTGAGAAGGGTAAAAGTTAAAAATAAAATCCGCGGAAAACTTTAACTTCGGTAAGCCCCTAAAGGCAAAACTAATAAATAGTAACCAAGAAATATCCCCCAGCAGCAAGATCAGTTTACTGTCGGGCATGGTTACGGGTTGATTAAATTAAAGAGTAATTCTTCGATTTGCAAAACGCGGTTTAATATTTTCAAGTGTGGGGTTGATTATCACGAGTTTTAATTAATTAATTTTATGTTGTTTTTTGATAATTGTGTTGTGGGAAATGTGAAGTGAGCGATAGACACACATATGGATCTAAAAGCAAAATTAAGTGTTGTGAAATAAACAAAGTGTTTAGTGTTAAAAGAAGAATGACAAACAGAGGATTACCAGTGAGATTGATAAGTGAAATTAACAGAGAAAGAAAATGAGAACTAACGAAGATGGAAATGATACCCAATCGGTGGAACAGCTATAGGTGGAGACGAAAAAGGTGCAGGAAAGGTAGGTCCAATGTCTGAAATTGAGTTATTGAGGTGGGAAAATGCGCTATTAAGAGGTGAAAAGGAGTTATATGAACGTGAGAGCCGTTTATCAAGCTCAAGCAACTTATCTGAACAAGTCGTCGCGTTAGGAAATCCTCTCAGTAACATTACATCACACGATTCAGGCCAGTTTCAAATAGGAATTAGTGAAGTAAGTAAAGTAATTGAAAGATTTAATCTAGCCAATAAGAGGGTAAATGCACAGAATTGGATCCGATCTGTTGAAGGTCTACAAAATGTTTATGGATGGGACGATCTAAGTACCTACCTTATTTTACGCTACTTTACGTTTAAGCGGTTCAGCGAATTATACTGGTACTACTGGGACTCAATTAAAACATTTGCGGAATTCAAAGGAGAGTTCTTAACGAGTTTCCCTAGTGGGCAAGATATTGCCTCTGTTCTCGTCGAAATTATGGAGAGAAAAAGACTTCCAGGAGAACCTATAGAAGATTATCTGTACCACGTAGTTGCGATGGTAAAAAAAAAAATCTCGACGAATCTTCAACGATTAGATACGTAATTGCGGGTCTGTCCGACCAGAGTTTATTAAACGTCTTAAAAGCGTCACAGTGCACCAGAATTCCTGAATTATTAATTTAAATTAAGAATTTCGAAGAAATTCAAAATCAAGGATACAGTTGTCGCAGCTTGACCGAACCGAGGTATGAGAGACATACAAATTATCCTGGGCATAGCAGTCATAAATATAAGCCATATAATGATGTACAAAAAAATACCAGACTAGAAGATCATTGGATTTTTAAAGGGAAATTTGCAGGTACGAACCAAAAGGAAGAAAGAGGAGGCTTAACAAGCAAAGGATTTGGCAGATGCTTAAGTGTAACCAAACCGGACATTATTCTAGGATCTGTACGAATGAAAGCGGAACAAAGAAATGTTTTCGCTGCAATAAAATTCGGCACATAGCGATAGACTGTCCAATGAAAATTGTTTCGCAATTAAATATACGAACAACGGAAAAGATTATGCAGTTAGAGATGAGTTTCATAAAACAGTAATAATTGATGGGAAATCGCTGGCGGCTTTCTTCGGCTTGGGGAGTGAATGCAGCACATTAAAAGAAAACATTTTAATTGAAAATGGGTGGAGAATGGAAATCAGTGACTGTAAGCTTATTGGATTTTGGGGGAAAGCAGACGAATGTCCTGGGGAAAATCGCAAAATCTGTAAGAGTGGGTGAAATTAAAATGTTAATTGATATTATGGTAGTAGATAATAGTGCGCAGACAGTTCCCATAATAATAGGACAACATTTTATGAATCGACCCAATATTCAAATCATCAAACGTTGGGGGACTTTTGAGATTACCAGCATTAAAGGCAACGAGGATGTAAATACGAACAAACGCGATGTATGTGAGAAGGCGATATTGCAAGAAGAAGATATTTCATTTGGTTGCGGTATAAATAGAAATGAAACAACTTTATTATTAAATTTAATTAGTAGCTTTCGCGACTGTTTCGCAAAAAACTTTAGAGAACTAGGGAAGACAGATTTAGACCAGTTAAAAATAGAATTAAAAGACAATACAGTGATCAGATATCATCCGTATAAAGTCGCGTATGGACTTAAGTCCGTTCTAAGGAAAAGTATCGAGAAATTGGTGGAACAAGACATAATTCAACAATCTTTTTCAGAATACGCCAGCCTGTTTTTGTTAGTACCCAAGAGGGATGGAAAATATCGAATGTGTGTGGATTATAAAAGATTGAATTCCGTCACAAAACGAGAAACATTCCCCGTTCCGAATATTGAGGAAACTCTAAACTCGTTTGCAAACAAACGGATATTCACCACATTAGGTATCTTGAGCGGATATCACCAGGTGCCTATAGAAAAAGAGAGTCAGCATTTAACAGCATTTATTACACCTGAATGACTTTTCGAGTACAAAAGAGTTCCAGGCCATGAGATCTCCGCGGAGGGCATTAAACCGGGAATAAATAAAATTAAAGCAGTGAAGGAGTATACAAACGACCTGAAAACGTGCGTGAGGTTAGACGATAATTTTCAGACATTGCACAACCACTAAATCAGCTTCTCCGAAAAGATGTCGAGTTTAAATGTAGTGAGGACACAGAGACTGTTTTTTATTGTCTAAGAGAACTGCGAAGTCAACGACCCATATTGGCTCTTTACGATGAAGGCGCCAAACAAGAAGTGCACACGGATGCTAGCTCTCACGGGATAGCCGGAATTCTTATGCCCGAAAAAGGTGGAGACCTAAGGCCAGTATCCTACTTCAGCCGTGCAACAACATCAATGGAATACAAATATCACAGCTACGAGCTGGAAGCTTTAGCTGTCGTCGAATCGTTAGGGCGCTTCAAGCATTACCTTCTTCACAGGAGATTTAAGGTGGTAACCGATTGTAACTCCGTCCGTCAAACGCAAGAAAAGAAAGATTTAGTGCCTAGGATAGCCAGGTGGTGGCTTAAGATATCGGAATTCGACTTTGAGCTAGCTTTCCGGCCAGCAAATAAAATTTTTCATGCGGATGCATTAAGCCGTTGTCCAGTAGATAAAGGGTGAGAAATAGAAAATGTTACGGATAAAGTGCTTACTATCGGAGTTATGGACGAAGATTGGTTGGCAGTGCTGCAAAAACAAGATGCCAGACTAACGGAAATTCGGAAGGTTTTGACGGGTGATATAACTAATTATAAGGAAAAGGACGGAATAATAGGAAGTTATATTCTGGAAAATGGAAGGATTGTCAAGAAGACCACTAATGGAAATCGGTTTGTTATATCGGCTGGAACCAGATGGCGAGCTATAAGAATGCTCACGATGAAATGGGGCACGCTGCGTTAGAAAGAACTCTTTTAAGATCTTAAGGAAGTATGTTTGGTTCTCCAGCATGAAAGCAGTTGTGAGGAAGTATGTGAACTCGTGAGTGGATTGTCTCTACAACAAACGTGGAGTTGACGAAACCAGGTACCCGATTCATCTTCCAGAAAGACAGCCGATGCCATTTCAGACGGTGCACCTCGACCATTTGGGGCCATATCCAAGGAGCAAAAGCGGAAATACTCACCTAATTGGCATGGTGGATGCCTTCACGAAAATGTGTTTTAAGATCTGTGAGGACTACAACTAGCAAAGGTGTCATTAAATTACTAGAAGATGTAACTCAATATTTCGGAATGCCGGCACGGATTATCACCGACAGGGGAACAGCGTTCACATCAAGAGAGTTCGAGAGGTTTTGAAAACTCCATAAAACATGTACTCACTGCGTTAAAAACTCCAAGGGCAAACGGACAGATAGAGCGGTATTTTAGAACGACAAAAGGCGTGATAGCAACAATGACTCAAGATGTTGATGGTAAGGACTGGGACAAAAGCATAAGGGCGATACAGTGGTCTCTTAATAGTTTGAAGAATTCTACGACTTTGGAAACACCCAACAAACTAATTTTAACATACCACCAAGAGATATTCTGAAGAATAAGCCACTCTAAGCTCTTCACGATACCATCGAAACAGAAGAAGAAGATTTAATTCCCCTCTCTGAGCTCAAGGAAAATGTTTTGAGTAGAATCAAGGAAAAGCAATCAGCTCAGGCGGAGAAGTTTAATTCAACACATAAAGGCCCGCATCAGTATAAGGAAGGCGATTTAGTTCTCATCCGGTACGAGCCTACATCTACCGGACAACCCCGGTGAAGTCTAGTGTGATGTATTCGACTGAGAGTCGAAGTGTCTGTCCGCAAGAGGAAGCCTCGGCAATGCTGCAATAACTGGAGGAGGCTGCGAAGTAAATACCAAGGTCACTGAGGACAGTGACGCAGTAGGTTGGCCGAGCTATAGAACGCATTTTCAGGTAAAAGCCCGGCCTGGCGTGGAAGGTAATTAAGACAAGAAATCTCGTCTTCCCGTAACTATGGGTAAGTGTATCGGCACCTCAAGAGATGAAAGGAAATATTCTCGGAACATTATGAATGTTGCTTGAGTAGGTTTATTGCCGGCAATTAGGATTAGACTAAGTGCGTTTGTTGTGTGAAGGTAAGGTGAATTTTAGGTTCCAAGAGAAACATCCTTGAGTAGCAAGATCAGTTTACTGTCGGGCATGGTTCCGGGTTGATTAAATTAAAGAGTAATTCTTCGATTTGAAAACGCGGTTTAATAAAAGGTTCAACAAATATCTATAAAAAAAGTAATGCTTGTCTGCACAGACACAACCCACCTCTTTGCTAAATTTTAAGTAACAATAGGTTTTCTTCAGCAATTTGACAAAATTCGATTTCTCTTTTTGACATTGTCTCTGTTTATTTACAACAAACATGGAAAATTACCATTACTTCAAAATTCGCATAACATACAAAATTATCATCAAAAATAAGTTTCGTGTTACATATATGCTACAGACATACACATTTAATTTCTCACGAGAAATTCTCTCAAGAATGCGAATTGAAGAGGGTTCTACACCCAGACGTAACTGGACACTCTTCTTTTTCTCGATTGCGGCTCATGATAATTTTTACGTGAGAAATTTTATGTTCATTGTGTTGTTGAATCAGCATTTTATAATTCATTTTATAATTCATATTTAGCTTTAAAAAGTGATATTTGCAAAAAATAAATTATTATTGTTCAAAACGGTGAAGCGTAAACTGTATTTTCTTTGAATTTTGTGGCGTCGTTTGTTAAACAACATCTGAAAAGTGTAGCAGTATAGAGAACTGTATTACACATCATATAAGCCAAGGTTTTTATGTACCTTGACATTTGGAAGGTCTAAAAAAAGGGTACTTTGGTGCAAAATAACTAAACCTAGGGTATAGCGGTACACAGAACCGGTTATACCATTGTTGTACCAGCCAAGGTTGATGTACCTTGACTGATTCGTCCATCAGAGCAAAAGAGTTCTGATCAGTCTCCTTGTTCGAATCGTCTTTAGCTACCAATAATTCACGCGAATTCTGAAGAAATATGGTCGATTAAAGTTCTAAGGTAAACATTAGTTCTTGCCTACATTAAGAACAATTTTTACTTGCATGAGCACAAGAATCAATCGAAATAATATACATTATGGTTCGTACCCATGATATATTTAGCCGCGATCAGTGAGTTAATAAGGTTTGTTACGAGCTCTTCTCATACATCACTTTGTTGTACAGCCGTCAATATCGGGGTATTTCTTGTCTGTTGTAATACGATAATTAAAAAAAGGCCATGTCGGATAGTATAAGAAATAGCATAAACGTAGCCAGATTGTATAAACGTAGCCAGCAGTGGAATAGGAACAAAACGAACTCAGTTGTACTCTAGCCTCCACGGTGTCACATTGACATGTCTGCCTGTGAATAAAGTACAATTCTAATAAATTCATAGTCTTTTATTTATTACATATATCACATGGCGCAGTCGTGAGTTTAGCAATAAAAGAAATAGCAGCAGAAGTCTAAAGGGAACGTAATTATCATAGTGGATGGCACGCGCAAAGCGTGAACAGAAACAAGAAGCAAAAAGACCGCGTGGTCGACCGTCAAAAGGAATACGATTCGTATATATAACAAAAACCATGGATTATGTGAAAACGGTGGAAAAGTTATCGTTGGAAGGAAATATTGCCGAGAATTGGCTAAATTTTTCTCAAAACTTTGAGTTATTCGCGACGGCAATAGAATTAGAACAAAAGTCTGAGCCCGTTAAAGTAGCGGTATTCCTTAACACAATTGGCCCTGAAGCAGTGCGGGCGTTTAATGCATTCACCATAGCAGATGAAGATAGGAAAAAATACGATAAGGTGATTGAGGCTTTTAAAAATTTTTGTGAGCCTAAAACGAATGAAGTGTTCGAGAGCTTCGTATTTCACAATCGAAGACAAGCCAACGGAGAACCGTTTGACACATTTTTGCTGGACTTGAAGAAATTGGCAAAAACATGTGGATTTGGTACTCAGGAAAGTAGGATGATACGTGACAGAATTGTTTTTGGTGTCGCAGATAAACAGCTGCAGAAAAAATTATTAGAACAAGAGGACCTTAAATTGGAGAAAGTGATAGAGATGGCCAAAGCATCGGAGATATCAAAAATCCAGAGTTCGGGTATACAAAAAATGGAAACATCAGTTTCGTCAGGAACAGTAGATGTTGTAGCGGTACAGAGAAATACACGCAACGCAGATGGACAGCATAAATATGGTAACAAGGAGAGTATACATAATAATAGAGTAGGTAATAAAACTAACATTGAAAAAACTAATTTTAGGATGAATAGAAGAAAAGTAGAACAGAAGAGGCCAGTGTGCAATTTTTGTAAACAAGAGCATGAATGGAAAAAGTGCCCAGCGTTCGGTAAGAAGTGTGCAAAGTGCGGAAAAATTAATCATTTCGCTGCCGCGTGTCAGGCGAGACTGGTACGTTGTTTGGAGAAATCAGCACATTGGGAAGAGGATAATACATGGTATGTAAACAGTATTAATAATATTGAGAATAGAAATAAAGACAATAGTGAGGCCATTACAGATGGCAGTGAGAAGTCGTGGTATCAAAAAATGCTAGTTCAATCCAATAAGAGGGGGTCAAAAGTAGTGAACTTTAAATTAGACACTGGAGCTGATGTCAATGTACTCCCGGTAGAAATGTTTGAAGGAATATCTGGTGCAGAGTTATATAGCACAAAGACAAAAGTAGAAGCGTATGGAGGGACGAGGCTTAAGACAATTGGAAGCACAATATTACAATGTACAGTTAATAAAAAGAAATGTTCATTGAGATTTATCGTCGTTGATGTGAAGAGTTTACCGATTTTGGGATTAGATGCGTGTAGAAAATTTGATTTAATTAAAAAAGTAAACACACTGAAGGTCGAAACGAAGACAAGTTTTGAAGAATTCTATGCTGATGTATTTAATGGATTAGGGTGCTTCGTTCATGATGTCCAGTTGGAGGTCAAACATAATGCTATACCAGTGGTAGCACCCGCGCGCCGAATACCGTTGTCGCTTTACGATAGAGTAAAAAGCCAATTAAACTCTATGTGTGAAGCCAATATTATTGGAAAAGTGGAGGAGCCCTGTGAATGGAGCTCCAACTTAGTGATTGTTGAGAAGAAAAATAATGAGCTACGCTTGTGTTTAGATCCCAAACATCTTAATGCTGCACTAAAGGACGAAACCCACCCCATTCCTAGTTTCAGTGAGATTATAACCAAGCTAGCCAATAAGAAAACGTTTACACTATTAGATTTGAAAGAGGGTTACTATCAGGTAGGGCTAGATGGTAGAGCAAGTAGGCTATGTACCTTCAGTACACCATTCGGTAGATACAGATTTAGAAGACTTCCTTTTGGAATTAAGGTAGCCCCCGAGATTTTTCAACGACAGAACAAAAAAAAATTTGCTGATATTGAGGGAGTTATTATCTATATAGATGATATCCTGATTGCTGCTGAAACTGAAAAACAGCATGATGAAATTTTAATCAAGGTAATGGAGCGAGCTCGTGAAAGGAACATTAAGTTTAATCGAGAAAAACTCCAGTTTAAGACGAATAGAATAAAATATTTGGGCCACATAATATCAGAAAGAGGAATTGTGATCCAGATCGGACAAAAGCTTTTATGGCATTAGTACCACCGAAAAACAAGAAGGAATTGCAATCGATCTTAGGAATGGTGAACTATGTTAGACAATTCGTTCCCAACTTAGCTCAGAAATCGAAACCAATTAGGGAATTATTAAAAAAAAGTGTTATTTTCGAATGGACACCCGTACATTCGAAATGCCTGGATGAAATCAAACAGTTGATTGCAGGCGCTCCAGTAATACAGCCTTTTGTTTCCAACAAAGAAATTGTATTACAAGTAGATGCATCTAAATACGGACTGGGGTGTTGCTTAATGCAAGCGAATCGACCTGTTAGCTACGCTTCTAGAAGCTTGACGGATGCGGAAATTCGGTATGCACAAATTGAGAAAGAGATGCTGGCACTTGTGTTTGCTTGCCATAAATATCACAATGAAATTTATGGTCGACTCATAAAGGTCAGTACAGACCATAAGCCACTGCTAGGAATAATACAAAAAGAAGTAAATAAAATTAGTTCACCCAGGATACAGCGAATGAAGATTCGTCTCATGAAATATAAACTGATATTACAATATGTACCAGGTAAAGACTTACATATTGCTGATTTATTATCGAGGAATTTTATGTCCAATGAAAATGAGGTTGAAATAAAAGACTTATCGGAATATGTACATTCAATAAATATGAGTAGTGAAAAGCAGGAATTAATTAAAAGTGAGTTGTCAAAGGACGATGTTTTAAATGAGTTGAAACGAGTTTTAGCTGAAGGTTGGCCAGATCATAAAAATAATCTGAAAGAATGTATACGTTCATTTTGGAAATATAGGAAAGAACTGGAAGTAGATAACGGAATAATATTTTTCAATAATAGAATACTCGTGCCAGCGTCGATGCGAGAATTTATTCTAAATCAGTTACATCTTTCACATCAAGGAATAGAGCGAACAAAAGCCAGGGCGAGAACTTTAGTTTACTGGCCCGGAATAGATAAGGCTATTGAAGAAAAAATAAGTTTGTGCAATATCTGTCAGAAATTTCGTAGCAGTAATGTAAAGGAACCCATGATAGCACATAGTATACCGAATTATCCCTTTCAGAAATTAGGTATGGATATCATGGAGTACAGGGCAAAATCATTTTTGGTAGTATGCGACTATTATTCCAAATTTTTGGACATATTACCATTGCAGTCTAAAACATCTTCAGGAGTAATCAGTAGATTGAAACCTCTATTTGGGGTACACGGCCTACCGCGTCAAATTGTTGCTGACAACATGCCGTTCGGGTCGTTTGAATTTAGACAGTTTGCCGGAAAGTATGATATAGAAGTAACAACGAGTAGTCCTCGATACCCAAAGTCCAATGGATTCGCGGAAAGAATGGTTCAGGTAGCCAAGAAGATTTTATTGAAATGTGACGAAAGCAAAACGGAACTATGGGAAGTATTATTAGAACATAGAAACACACCGTCGAAAAATTTGTATTTAACACCAGTAGAAATGATAATGGGACGAAAGACGCGAACCTTACTTCCTGGGAAAGAATCTCTGTTTCGAACACAAAATTTAATTGAAGGGAACAAAGAGGGAAATGAAAAACCAAGTAAAACAAAATATTATTACGATCGTGGCTCAAAGAGGGGTAGAGAATTCACTGTAGGTGATGAAGTGTGGTATCAGACCGACAAACAGTGGGTAGTAGCAAAGGTGCAGGAGCGAGCTAATACCCCAAGATCATATTGGATTGAACTAGCCGACGGGACACGTGTAAGAAGAAATTCCAGTGTGCTGAGGCCATACAAAAAACGTGCGTGGAAGCCATGATATTGGAAGATATAAAACATGGGCACTTATTCCGATCTGAATTAAATTTAGCTAGATGAGTGTGAAGGTAAAGTTAGACGGTAATGCCATAATGTAATCGAACTGTAATATGGCAACACGTCTAATATAGTAAAACGGAAATTGAATTGGTGAATTGGAATACTATATATATACTGGATTAATTATTATTATATTTTCATATTATTATTATTATTATATATATGCTGGAACTTATTATAAAAAAAAAAATGAATTAAACAGAGAGAAAGATTATACTAGAGCAAGGATCAGCAATACATTTTATAGACAGATATCCTAATTGTAGAACTACGCATTCAGGGTACTTAATGAGAAGTAATATTACTTAAGGGGGAGGTGTCGGATAGTATAAGAAATAGCATAAACGTAGCCAGATTGTATAAACGTAGCCAGCAGTGGAATAGGAACAAAACGAACTCAGTTGTACTCTAGCCTCCACGGTGTCACATTGACATGTCTGCCTGTGAATAAAGTACAATTCTAATAAATTCATAGTCTTTTATTTATTACATATATCACAGGCCAAGACATTAGAAAAACAGAATAAATTAGGCAGTTCATTTTAAATCGTTAACCAAATTAGTAGTAATTTCTAATTCGTGTAATAAGGTAATATCAAAATTTAGAATTGTAACCAGGATCCAAAGGTAAGGTGGTGTAGCAATGTAGTGCACCCAGTGCCCGACAAAGGCATTGCAATTGGAGTTACCATCTAAAAGTATGCATTTCGTAAACAGTTAACAGCTCTCGTCTCGCCCGCTCTAATATACACATCGCTTATCAGATTCGAACTGGGTCTCGTCAGATGCACTGAGTTCGAGCCAGTAGTTGCTCAGTATCCGCATCGATCACTAGGAGGGGTCAGCGCAATTCCATTTAGTACTTGGTATATTTTGTCAATTTGAATTTATATAGATATTATAAGTAGTGTGTAAATATTAACCCAGTGAATTAAAAATTGATTGAAAAACTAAAAACGCTTTCAGCAATTACGGAGCCCTAAATCGTAATATCCGCATTAATCCAGCACTACAACACACTAGAAGCAATAAACCAAATACCTAACTACTGCGTAGGAGATACTTGGAAAAATGGAACTCGAGCAATAAAATAATTACAGAGTTTTGCCATAAAATAAAATGGATTTGACAACAAACTCGGTCAATTTCATATTGACTAAATTCGCTATGAATTTATTTCATGGCAAAATTCTCTATGATATGCTAGTCCCGCATAGGGCTAATCTTGCTAGGTATTCAAATAAATACGTAGTATCTTGCCTCGTATGTTATTCACACTTAAAAATTATTTTAAGTGCATATATGAGGTCAGCTTGGCTCTGAACTGTAGTGTATACGTCAGGCAGCAAACAAGCCGTACTGATGAGTAATAAGGTTCCTGCTATTACGAAACGCCCGCTTTTGCATAGAATTTTCTTTTTTTAAAAGCTTTTTCGATTGCAAGAGTTTTTTATTCCACTCAATAAAAGAATTTCCTCAAATTCTAAATTGAAGCGAGAGCGTAGCATGAGAATGCCCAGAGATGCATTAATTAGTTCCGACGAATTTTAGATGGCTAGTAAGTGCTGTATGGGATTTCCATGGAGAAGATAGTAGAAAAGTGTGCATGCAAGAGGTAGGATTTAGTCTCCGCAATCAGTACCTACAAACAAATTGCATTAAATGACTAGTGTAAACGTAAATAGTACGGTGAGTGAAGTTTGAGTTCCTTTGAGAAAGGTCTAGGTAATCCTAAATGAGTAGGATAATTTAATTACATGGTGACCTTACATAATGGAATATTACGCGTAGTATGTGTGAGTGTGTTTTGTCCGGGTGACCAATATTCGCAGTATGATCCAGGAAGGTTTATTTGTGTGAGGAATGTGTGTGTGAATTTTATGTGTAAGACTTAATTTTTACTCCCTGAGACGTGTTCTCATTTGCTCTATTTTTATTATAATTACAACTCAGGATGGTGTGCAGGTACGCGCCGGCGTCCGTAGTCATTATTCATCCGCAGTTGTTATTTAACAGTAACTTGTCTATATATTCATGTGTAAAAATATCTTATGCACATGTGTCAGTTTATCAGAATGTTAGTGTCAAAATCAGCCAATAAGTACAAAGTTGTATTATCTATTTTAATAAAGCATTCCAATTGTATCTTTCAAAGTGAAAGGACGTGAGTTTTATTTACTCTGCTATAAAGTTTCCTTTTACTGTTGCAACAGGTTATGCGCGCAGCATACAGGAACCCAAACGCCGGTATTAAGTGTAATACATTTGCGCGGAATATTTTATACAGCATATAAAATCAGTTCTCGGAATCGCGGGTACGCGCGCAAAATTTTATTGGTACAAAACGTGGCGTTTATTGGTTTTAAGTTTGTCTAACTTGTAAAGAAAGGTTCTCTGAATCTAAAAATGGAGGGCTCTGATCTTATAAAGGTTGAAAAACTTCAAAATTCAGAACAAGTTACAGCTGGAAATTTCAGATTAAAATAGTGCTTAATGCAAGTGAAGTTTTCGGCCATGTTGATGGGTCAAAAAAGAAGCCAGTAAAACTGGAGGAACAAGCCCAGGATTTGTACGATTTCGAACTACAAAAATGGGAAAAACAAGACAATCAGGCCCAAAAGGTGATTGTAAACACGATTGGAAGGCTCCATTACAGCACATCATTAATTGCAAAACAGCGGAACAAATGTGGCGAAAGTTGGAAACTGTGTATGAACATAAATCCAAAGCGAGTGTGGATGTATTGCTGCAAAAATTTTACAGTTTCAGCAAAAGTGCTGAAGACGACATGGAAACTCATTTTTCGAAATTGGAGACTTTGGTGAGGCAGCTGAGAGATTCAGCGGAAATGATCTCCGAAAGTATTAATGACATTTCCAGACAAATTCTCGTATTTCTTCAGCGCATGGGAGTCAACAGCAGTGAACGAACAAACACTGGAAAATTTATCTTCTAGGCTGATAATGGAAGAGACACAACGGGCAGCATCAACGTCAGAACAGTCAGGAGATGGTAGCAATGCGCTTTTGGTAAGATTTTACTTTGGCATACTCTGCCATTAAATAATATTATAACAGCGGCCTTACTCTGCCTTAGGAAGAACTCTGACATATTCTGCCATTTAAATAGCCATCGGAAGTAAGTTCGGCGGCCTTCTGACTTTTCAATATAATCTTGGTACAAATTATAACAATAAATAATCATGGACAGTTTTACGTGTGACATCAGAGCAATCTCATTACACTATCTTTAGAAAGATGATGATTACATCAAGGTGTATCGTGATAATGGAAAGCGTAAAAATAATAATTTTAGCAGTCCAGTAATATTAAAGTATTCCTCTCAATTTTTAAGAGATCGTTTGCTTTTAGCTTTCAAACTTGATTTTCAGGATCGGATTTTTTTTTTTTTTATAAATTTGTAAGCATTTCCTTCCCCCATTTTACTTTCCACAATTTTTATGATACTGATTTGAAACCTTCGGCAAAATATTAGAAACTCTTCAGTTCAAATGCTACCAGGCTTAGATTTTTGAAAAAGATGTTGTGTTTTTTTAAAAAAATTAAAAACCTAAAAAAAAACGTGTTATATTCCTCTCCCTCAGAATAACTTTTTCATGTACACACCAATTTTTACTATTTGTCGTACATAGGTATTCCAAACACATTTGTAAATGCTAGCGGAGCTGTTTTTTTTTCAAATTTGATAGTATTTTTCATGTTATAATTACTTTCATAACATTAAGATTGTGGTCCAAAAACTGTATTAATCCCGAAAATAGTTTTGTTTTATAAAAATCAATTGGTAAGCATCTATCGTGATAAAAAGTGAATGATAAAATTGGTTTTTATTCATTTTAAATCTCAAAAGCTTTCCGAGATGGCGATAGGCTCCAGTACAAAATTTCAAACATATTTTTCTTATGTGCCTGTTCAGCCACACCTGGAAATAGAAAACAGAATGTAAAATCGGTCTGCATAAAGGTCAACGATAATAATCATGTACCTGGACGTGGGAAAAGCGTCAGGTCAATTCGTGCCACGCAAAAGGCTGAAATAAAGAATAGCAATTATTAGCCTGTAGATATTTTAATAAAAATGAATAAAACAACACATTTAACTTTGAACTAACTAAACATCACCCTTATACCTTATGCTACCTAGTTTCTACATTTAATCATGTTCTCGTGAGCTGCTCAGGTATAAATCGCAGGCAAGACCACCTGTTGACAGCTACCGCGAATTATAGAAATTGGTACGTCAAAGGTGTCAGTGGTCATGTTAAATTGCTAATAGTAGCAATTTATTAATGAAATTCAACATAAATAAAGAAAAATATGTCCATTTGACATAACCACAATTCCTAATTTTTTTTTTTTGAGAACTTTTACAAAATTGAGCAGTGCATTGCAGGAAAAACATAAAACTCACAAGAACATAATACACCAATCACATTTAACACTTACTCACCTGGAATTTGCACCTGAAACAATACGAAAGTCGCGACGTAAACAACTCGCAAAACGTACACATAAAAACCGCGAGTTGACATTTCTCCAATTGCTGTCAACATATGATACACGATTCCCGAGGAATGCACTGGTGGTGATAAAAACTGCCAAAAACATCCCCCGTAAAAGATATTAGATAAATAATAATTTATCATATATCCCATTAGCGAAAAAGAGAAAAAGAGCAAGAAAGAGATCGGTAGCATTTCAAATTCCACATTACGAAAGAGCCATAAATACCAACAGAGTCAGTTGGTTCAAGCGATAATAACAAATTGTACACTTTTTTTTACAAGGAAGAAATTTATTAAAGTTACAAATTCATGTAAAGTGGAATGGTTCAGGTAAATTTCATGATAAATTTACAATGATCATTCCCGAAGGCAATGAATTTTATAATTTTTGTTACAAAACATTACTGTGGATTATAAAATCAACATGGCGGAACTGTCTATAAAAGTATGCTGCGACTGAGAATTAATCTCTTTCAAGTTTCGACAAGCAATCAAGCAAGAAGTGGTGATCAACAGAATAAGTGGAAATTTTTCAAGTGCAATTGTATTCAATCATTGGGATTCTGAGTTTATTCCAAATCATCTTTGGTGAAATAAAGGTTGAGTGCCAGCAAAGTAAAATGAATGGTGAGCTATTTTAGTTTGAGTGCAATCCACGTTAAATCATTGTGAGCAAAAATCTTAAATTTTCTACGACGAACAATTTACATCGAGACACAAGGTACCAAGAAGGGCATCGTGTCTCAACATGTGATTGCAGCAAACGAAGGGCAGCATTTAGATTTGCAGCAAAGGAGACCAAATAGTGAAAAACCAAATTAAACCATCTTTCTAAGCTACTTTTTTCATATACCATATAGTTTTATTTCTTTCTTTGTAATTTATGCTCACACCCGAAAGAATTTATATTGTATTTTTCAGTGAAAATTCGAAGTAAAGTTTATAGTCTTGCAGACATTTTGCAGTAAATTTTGTTCTATGCATGATTAAACTTTGATTTTTGTAATTTGTACTGTAGTAGTACATCTTTTTTTTTTCCTTTTTGACGCAATAAAAACAAAGATGAAGTAACGCTCGCATTTATTCATTACTGTACCTGCATTCCTTCCAATTTCCGCTACACATACCGCTACATTCATATCGACACTTTAAACGATGAAATTGATTTTTTTGAAGTTGATGTGATCAGTTTCTGAACAGTGCCTCTAAAAATGATTATCTATCTGTACATACGTGTACATAATGTATATTTACGGCGCGTCATAGCGCAAGCGCAGCCCGTCTGCTGTTAGCTGTGTGTGCAACTTTGTTATTGGATTGGGTTAGGAATGTAATGAGAGAAAAGGGAGAATATTTGTTAATATTTTTCGTTAATGGTTTAGTTAAAAAGGGACGAAAGATATTTATTTAGAATATAAGCCGAGGGAAAATTATTTGGAAATTTTTTTGTCTTTTCAATTTTTTATTACATATTTGTTTGAGATTGGGAATTTGTTCTGTAATTTATGAAAATACTCGGTTTTTTTCGCTCTAGGTGTATTCAGCAAATAATTAAAGTTATCAATTGGTTACATTCTATATGGATATATGTATGTATGTACATCATTTTGAATAGTGATTAAGTGATTACGAAGGAGTTGCCCGATTCGGCCAATTTGCCAATGCCTCAGATGCCTCCAATTTAATCCAACTTGTTTGAACCATTGTGCATATATGTACATTACATACATAGAAGACAAGGGATGTTATATAAAGATCCCAAAGGCTGTATGGAAAGCAATAATAAAATTACAAAAACAGTTCAATTAAATTCCGAACAACAATAAAACAATACGCTTTGGTTTGAATATGGCAGACATGTTTCCTAGAGAAAATAAAGAAGAAAAAATGTTTGCCATGATTGCATTGATTATGTACTGCTGCTGGGTCAAGATACTAATATACAGCGAGTATTGCTTCTGCGTGTGGCACTTAATCGAAAGCTTTTTACGAAAGCTTACGCTACTACTACATTCAGCCATTCAGCCTTAAAGATATAATGGAAATATACGAGAAAAATAAATTATCTTTAAAGAATTATTGAAGTTACAAGAACGAAGTGTAGTAGCGCAAGAAAATACCGTGTTAGAATATAGAGATATAATGACAAAATTAACTGAGAAGATGTAGTTTTATTTTGTAAGTAATTTTATTAATAATAATCTGACCTTAGTGTTAAGATAAATATAGTTAAATTTCACCAACTGATTCAATAAAAATTAAACATAATTTCTGTTATATTATTTCCATAGGTGGGTTGGGCACACTCAAAATAAAGTAGAATTATTTTAATTCTGCCGAGGACAAATAAAATTATAAAAAAAAACAAAAACGCCGCGCTTTAAGAATATTTGAAATTTGCGCTAGAGACTTTGCTGCCGGCCAGACCCCCATCTGGAGAAAATACTTCATTCAGGCTGCGGAGCACACCTAAGACAGAAAAATAATAACACGCATCGCACCAGTTAAGCCAAGCTCAACTGAAATAAAACAGCACCCAGTTAATACAAACTACAAAACGGCGGACAATTCAGGTAGCACCAAGAACCTGAAGGCACGTAACCAATAAAATTTTTCATTACTTTACGTCGACGAAACAGGCTAAAAACTAAACATTGAACTCAACAACATAGTTGGCCCTGAGTAAAACACAAAAATAAACAAAACATTACTCGGAACATACAGCGGTCAGTTGGTACTCAACACTTGTGTTTATCCAAACATATTCAACCTATTCAATAAAATTCATGTAAAAACTACATTCATGTAATCCATAAATTCTCACGAGTCACAGAAGAGCAGCGACAACGTACAAGTAGATATGAATTTTCCCATCCCAAGCCCGGCCATACTTTTTAAAATTTGACTGACCAACTTTTAAGGAACGTTTACAATTACAGAGTAGAGTGGAGAGAGCTTTTACCAGAGAGCGTGCATGCACAATCCAGAGTGAGTTTCATTCGAATTTTCGAAATCATATGATAATTGTGTGACAGATTATCATGTGTTTACATTTAAAACATATTTCAAAACAACACAGTTTGTCGATTCGTATAATATAGTTAACTAAATGGTGTTAAAAATAAAGAAAATATTTCTATAATTACACCAGAATGAGCTATAAACGATTTGAATCATCACAAAATACTAATTAACATTTATTACGGTCACTTTCGAAATGAACGACTGCCATCTATATTCCATTGATAAGCCAATACAAACGTAAGAAAATTTTAATTCTTAATGGACTTTATTTTGTTAAAATTGTATCATAAAAATACTAAACACATTTTTAATATCTTATAAAAAATATTTATTTTTGGTTTTTTTGTTATAATTTATTAATGTTCGTTAGTTAAAGTTTGTAATTATCAGAGCGACATCTGTTAGAAACTAGTATAATTGAATTGAGGTACACTGAAGATTGACCTCTTTTTTTTTTTTGTTTTTTTTGATAGTAGTACATAAAGGCAGACTCATGTCCACGAAAATAGGAAGATTTTAGTTTTGAGAGAGACTCACCCAAGGGGAGTAAATCGAATTTTCGTGATCTCATTTATTTCCTACGTAACAGCCATAGCGCTCCAGAAGGCCTTCTCGAGACGACGTTTGCGAATCGTAAGATACCTAAAATATATGTTAACAATTTAACGTCTCTTTTGTATAAAGGAAGTCCCTTTGGGTCGGCCCCCTTTTAGAATTATTTATGTGTCTGCATATGAAATTGTTTACGCGCTTATAATTAGATCGAATTGTTTAAATATGATTATAGATATACCTAATAAGTGCAACGGGGGTTAAATTAAGGCCAAAAGAAAATAAACAAAATTGTGGTATACTTATAACGTAATGGCGAGTTAAAAGTTTTATTTTCCTTTCTGTTGTGAGATCGCATCCACATTCCATACTTACCTCGTACTTCTTTTATTCCCTTTCCCCAACAATTGTTTTCAACCGTCTTAATATCCATAATTCGCTGGATCATCATTTCATCAAGTGCAATTCAATGCACACTTGAGTGTATCGACCTCACATAATTGCATTAATTCTGCGAACCTCACAACTAACTTTCCGCCTACGGTGCAGCAAACCCATAACTTCTCGGGTTGCACCTCATCAAAGCAAGTACGGGCAATGGTTCTCTTCAGCAGTCAGTTTTCTCGTCTTCATGCTACAACGTGCCTCCGTCCGCGATCTTAATTAATTATTGTATGATAAATTTGTATGTACTGTTATGTACTGTAAAATTAAATAATAAATGTTAAACTAAATAGTTTGGTCGTTTCCTTTAAATCGAATTCGAATCCGCTAATAAATAAAAGTTATTTTATGTTTCTCAACATTTCACTTTCCTGGAGCCCTCTAACATGAAGGTTGTCTAGGTCCGCTACTCTCTCTCTTTTCAGGTCAACATAGGGACAATGTTGTTGTATACCTAAAATGGGTTAAAAATGATAATTATAATTAGTAATTATCATCGAAAAAAACATTGAAAATATTCATAAATGGAAATAAGCTAATCATGCTTAAAACATGGTTAGCTTATCCCGTAACAAGACGACGAAATTGCCATCAGCAATTTCTTCAAATTCCTTTGCAACAAATAACAAATATTTTCCCACAAAACGACTTGGGAAAAATAAAAGTTTTAAATTTCAATCCAAGTCGTTTCGATAGAAAAAAGCCCCACGATAAATCTTACCTTCAGTAAGATTTGTCGTAAATACGATATGTATGTACATATATACATACATATGGGGCGCATGAAAATTTTACGTCGGTGAAGACTGAAACAATCAAGTCTTCACCGAAAAAAGCTCTTATCAGCAAATTGTCTCGAGCTGCATACATTGTGATCGCAACAATGTATGCACGATAGCACGATGATGGTCGGATTTATGAAAATATCAAATTTCAATTTCAACTACCGTCCGTCGCGATAATTCTGGGCATGTTTAAACATGCCCAGTGTAAAATAATTTTCTCAGGATAGGAATGCTAATTAAGCATTTTCCTATCCTGAACGAAGAGACTTACGATTGAAAAATCTAAGTCTTGACGCAGTCAGTTTTCAGAAGTCCAGTGTGAAAAACGATTTGTATAAGCGGCGGTAACAAAGAAAAGTCGGAGTTGAGTTTTTTGAGTTGATTTCTAGTAGTTTTCGGTTTTGGCGCTGTGTCGGAGAGAAAAGTATTATTAGTGAATAGAAAAACTTTTAATAGTAAACGGATAAGTTTGAAAAAAAGGAAGTTGATAGTAAACGGATAAGTTTGTAAGAGAAGTTATACTGATAATAAAGAAAGAAATAGTTTTAGTGCGGCGTTTCAATCAAACAAGGGATATCAGTGAACCTATAGAGGCGAGAAAGCGGTGAGTACTCTACAATAGAGGAAATATATAACAATGTAAAAAAAAATCTGCCCTCAGTGTCGTTGGGTGGATGGGGCACGCAGCAGAAGGCAGTTCATCTGCGCCTTCAATAAGGCAAGGGTAAATGGTGTAATGGCCGTTTCGGGGCTGGAGTGTGTGCTTCGGTTTTTTTGTCAGGCACGCTGATTTTTTTTTGATTATGGCAGGTGGCAGCGGCAGGATTTTGGTTAACCCCCCCCCCCATTACTTTCCAACAATAGCCGAGGTGCTAGCGTACCGCACTGCAGTCAACGCTGTCCACCGAGTGATCTGTCAGCTCATGCTGACAGCTGGGACTTCACGTCCAAAAGAAATCACTCAACATATGTATGTACCATAACAAGCTACAATGTTTTGGGTATTCGCTCGGCCATCAAGAAAAATTATTACAATTTTTACACGCGTATGTATACACGATTGCATTCTATTTGCAGATCTATGTTCAATTTGTACATAGTCCTGAAATTAGAAGACGTCAAAATTCCTTGGTGCATCCTCGAAACCTAAAGGGACATAAAGGGTCATATCGTACATAGGCCTGAAAAAAGAAAATAGTCGAAAATTCTTCAGTATACCCAAGAAAACCTGAAGAGCATGAACATTTATTGTGCCCCAGCAGCGACACACCAAAATTCGCGTAAAAAGTTAAAAGTCTTAAATTTGGCATCGTCGCCTCGTCTTTGGTACAAAATTTCGTGTCATTTGTTTATGTTGTTATTTCTCGCTAAGTATTCAGTAGAAATGAAGGCCAAAAATATAAATATAAAGAGCATGATTGTGTGTACTGTTTGCTAAAAATACACAATAGACGGTATAGTTTTTACAATGAAAAGTATGGGTATGGTCATAACAGTAGAAATGGCGCATTGAAATTTAGGTGATTTGGTATGGCTACTAGATCACTTATACACCCGTTTGTTTACTAAATACCTTTAAATTAATAATTATTTTGACCGTTATTACGATTTTATGACTTGTTTTCTGAATATGGTTTCAAAAATGCCTTTAGTATATAAGAAGAAGGTAAATTCGACCGATGCCAAATGAACAGAGGAGCAATTAAAAACAGTCCTACAGGATATCGGTGCTAAGAATTTAAGCATAAGAAAAGCTTCTAAAATCTACCACATTTTCGACACAATCTTAAGAAGGAATCTTTAAAAAAAAAAAAAAGACAACCAGCGCTAGGCTCCACGGCTTGCATTGGGAAAAAAAATTAGCTTAAACTTGTTATCCATATTAAAAAGCTGCAGGCTCATGGATTTGCTTTAAAAAGGACACTACTACATGACCCTCTAAGTTGTAGTCGCTAGAAAGATAATCGACGGTAGATACCGTTATAGTAGAAAAAGTATACCCGCGTGCCACTTTTCCTTAGAAAAATATTTGACACGAAGTCAAAAAAAAAACAAATGGAGTTCCGGGTTCGAATTTTCTTTTTGAAAAATTTATAAAAAATAGAAGAATTAACTTTTCTAAAACGACTTTTATTGCAATAAGTTCATAACTAAGTTCCCTTAAATTAAAAAAAAAGAACCAAGAAAAATTTTAATTTTGCCAAATTAAAAAGTTATGACAGAAAATGTTGAAACAGTTTTCGTGAAAGTTCAATACAGCCAAAAAATCAATACATTGTTCTATACAATATATTGATGTATTGCAAATTCGACCTTGAAAACTTAAAAACATTTTCATTTAAAATGCATTCCCGTGTTATAAAAAAATGCAATTTAGCATAACTTGCATTTTTTTATCAAACGAATATTCCCTTCGCACGGTATGCATACTTATCTATATGCATTACAAAGTACATACATATCTCACCTCAAGTCCTCCGAAGTACTTGCATGTACGTACGTACATACAGTTCTTAATTCTTCCAATCTAATTATTTTCGCCCTCTGAAAATCGTACGACGGACACCCAACTGCATATCGGATTTCATTTTTTCTTCATGTACTTGCATTGGCATCAAGACTTTCTTGCATTTTCTCACATACTTTTTCTTCAACGTCGTAAGAAAGCAATAAAACAATGAAAAAAGCTTTAAAGTTTTCACGGGGGCACCTGGGGGCAACCAGTCCAAACCTCGGGGAGTTCTTTTTCAAAACGTCGAACAGGGCGGTCTGGGAGTAAAATTACTGCGAAGTTCAATCATTGGAAAAAGTTTCAAACACTAAGTATATTTGTTTATTAAAATTAATACCATATCGTGTTCAAGAATTGTAAGTTAATTATCGGAGACAGTGTGTAACAATTAACTCAATATTACATCAAACAATTATTGGAGGAATAAATTACCGGATAGTGTTTATGCTAGTAACAAGAAAATATTTAATAAAAACTAGTAAATTTGAGGACAAAACGCCTTGGTTCCCAAGAGAATGCGGCGATGCAATTGCGCAACGGAAATGCGTTTGCGCTGTTTACGGCTTTGTGTGGTTTCCTACAATTACGTTACATGCAATCGTGAAAAGAAATTCAAGTAGTAAAGTGAAGTGCTTCAAGAATCATAATGAATTTGGAGGATTTATTTTGTTTTTTATAGGGTGAAGATACCGAAGAAGAAGTCATTTTGTTGTTAACTTCATGTCCAAGAAATTCTGTTAGTAACGCATGTTTCAGACAAGAAGTGAAGAAGAAGCATTTAAAATTCTAATTCAAAGACATTTAATGGACAATGATACAAAATTCCGCGAATATTTTTGCCTGTCACGTGAGCTGTTTGAAACTGTTCTAAGATTTATAACAAATAACATCGAGCACTGAAAGAAATTTCAATATTTATTTGAAACGCAATATGCATTTTAAAGCAATCACACTCCCAACACAGATTCAGGCTAATGTTTGGGCAAAAATCCTGGGTTAGAATTTTATTGGGCCTTATATTTTTCGCCAGAATTGGAGGATGTGCTGGAATTATTGGAGGATATGCTACCGGAATTGTTGGCAGACGTGTCTTTGAGCATAATGCGGAATGATTTTTCAGCATAATGGAGCACCTCCTCACTCTACTCGAACAGTGCAACATTGCCTGAACGAACACTTTCCGGACAGATGGATAGTGTGAGGTGGATCAATAACATGACCAGTGAGATCACTAGACCTTACTCCGATAGATTATTTCATATGGGGTTATTTCAAGGAACAAGTTTATTCCGCCGTAGCTGACAACGAGGATATTTGGGGGCAGCATATGGAGGCAGCGTGTTTGAAAATAAGATAAAGATTGAGAGAAATTCACATACCATTAAGTGTAAGACGTAGATTAAAAGTTTGTTATTTAGAAAACGGACAAAATATTGAACATTTTTTTTTGTGATTAAAAACCTTTCTTAAAAACTTTCTTAAAACTTTCTTAAAAACTTAGTAGTCTGCTTTACTTAGGTAGGGTAGACCGGGGTCGAAAGTAACAACCTAAATGTTTACAAATATATAATAGATAAATACGCGTGTGTTATGTATAGGATGACGTTAGATGTTTGGCAAATACATCTCAGTTCACCGGTAGACGAGTAACGTAGTAGACGTGTGCAGAAACAAAAGTATATATTCAGTGCGGCAAAGTAATTTTTTTTAACGTGTTAAAATTCCAATATAAATATTTTTGTTGCAAGTAAGTATACTTTTTCTTCTTTGTTTATATTTGAGTGTAGTTAGTTTTGAGTATTTTAATGATTGCTGCTTAATAATTTTTGGTATTTTATCTTTAAAAATTTTAATTCAAAGTTCTAAAACGTGGTCGGGGACAATAGTAACAGCATAATCCGGGGTCGAAAGTAACGTTACAACCGACCCCGCTGTGCAATTTATTTTTTCTGGGTCATAATTAAACTTCTTTTATTCTAGAATGCCTCGTAATAAGATCAGAAAGACGAACAGGGGTACAAAAGATGTATCCATTATATGCGCAAGCATACGGTGTGTTGCAGCGTTCACCTGCACACCAAAGAGGCAAAACAAATTAAAACTACAAACCGAAAATTGGAAACACACCTAAATAAGCGAATGCTCAACAGCATTAATAATTGGGTGGTGTGCGACTCAACTGATCACGAGTGTGATACATATGACTCACAGATGGCGTGAGCATCATATAAATTCGATAATTCCGCTAACGCCCGCAAGTTTTAATTTGGCGCAGGGGGCAACAAGCTTAATGTCGGATTGATTTTGCGTGCTGGGGGAACTATCATAAAACTAGCATCACGAGCATGCTCAAGTTCAGATTGGTTTATGCCGTCTAAGTGGAATTTGCCAAGTGTTTTGTTATAGTGGAATTTGCCACAATCGACACCAGAGTGGAATTAGCCACAATATTTAATTGGTGTGTATACATATTAATAAATAATTTTTCTCTCTCTCTCGCATAGATTTCTACTGAGATTTGGACTTGGGATTTCTTGAACTATTGGAGTAGTGTATGAATTTAGAGATTGGGATTTACCATTCTCTCACAGGGTTAGCTTGTCCGATGGGATTTACCAGAGGTCTTTAGTTTAGATATTTTTTTTGAGTGAAGTGCAACAAATTTGAATTGAATTCTGGACAAACAGCTGCACTGGACAAGAGTATTGTGTTTGACGACGACCACGAATTTGAAGTCACCACGAAATGTGTTGCAAGAAAGTGATTTTATGATAAATTGAGAAAATTTTAAATTTATAAAGTGTTCGAGCCGTGACTGTTTAACGGTAGAAATTATTCCATTTGTTTGTTTTGAGATTAAAGATTAAAGTATTTAATATTTTGTTTACTGTAAACTGTACTAAAAAAAAAAAGCTGGATATATTTATTAAATCGAATTGAACTTGAAAGGATCGGCATTTGTTAATTTGTATTTACTGAATCAGTCCTATCCCTGATTCGGAAAGTTAGTGACGACTTAGCGTTGACACAGCAGCTAACTTTCTGAGCAAGTGTAGCGTACAATTGCCGTTACACGGTGACATAAATGATGGAATATTGTCTGGTCGAGGAGCTGCAAAGAAATATGGGTTGTGTCACATATGTTTGGCAAGATATATGAAGAAGAGGCAATAGCTTTTACAGAGATTGGGAACACAGTTACGAAGGGCTATAAAGCTTGGAACAAAGTTTTTAGTGAGGATCAAGAGAAAACAATGGCATATTATATAATAACAGCAGCAGAAATATACTACGGTTTTTGTCCCAAAGAAGTCAGAAGGTTTGCATTTGAAATGGCACAGAAATATAAACTGTCAATGCCACTCTAGCGGCCCGCAAATAACATCTCCTATGCCAAATCAAGCATAAAAACAATAATGCCAACACGGCAGTCTAAAAGACAAAAAAGAGAGTACGACGGCAATAGGAGGAACGACAGTTGTCGGCCACTTTATTCGCTTCGAAGTCTTGACTCGATTGTCATACAAGTGTCATCAGCGTAGAATCAAGTAAGCAGGAGAGAATAAATTAAGAAAGAGTTTTTATTATTTATTTATTTATGAATCACTAGTTGTAATTACATAGATTTGACAATCTAACCTAATTTACAACTAATGTTATAGGGCTCACGGCTACTAGGCCATCTGGGCAGCTATCTGGGGTTTATTGCAGACTTATTTTTAACCTAACATATTTCACTACATTTTTCCAACAGTTCATTTACAGTTTTACTTATCTTTTAGGTATTGTGCCTAGGCCTGGCTCATCTAAAACAAAAAAAAACCCTCTATGGCTTAACTAGGAGGTAGAGAGGAGGACTTAAAACTACTTTATGAGGAGGAGGGTGTCCAAAGAGAAAGTAGGGAAGGAAGAGGAAGCAGATTGCTAAGCTACGGGGAGGAGGAACTAGGAACTTAATCTATTTTTACAAAAGTTAAGACGTCTGTTTATTTTAACAGATATTTATAACGTTTGTGGTGCATCTTTTTAATATTCTCTTTTTTTTTTTAGGCTGTGTACTGTAGAGAAATATAACGAAATTTACAAGTAGCTGGGCGGTTCACAACAACACAGAGGGAACCAATGAAATGCACACAAAATGGACCAATGAAAAGCTTTGGTCCCGCACTCCACCAGATTATCGCCGTGTGTGTGTGATGTGTTAGTGTTTAACATAGTAATAGTGTAGAAGTTAAGCTATGCATACTTGTAGTAGTTATAAGCACTCTCTAGAGGCAAGCATTCTGTTGTGCTGTCAATCGACCAGGAAAAGGCGTTCGACCGTACACCTAAGCACACTATTCTCCGACAGCTAAATAAATGGAACATGGGAAAGAGGTTTGTTAACACCGTGGACTCAAATCTGACAAATAGGAAGATCAAAGTGAGAGTGGGCGGATATTTTTCTTCGGAGCACACCCTGAGGAATGGACTCTCACAAGGCTCTCCGCATTTGGTTCACCTCTTCACCTATATACACTCTCTATCCGAGAGCCTAGACAAAGTCCCGGACCTCTTTTTCCATATCTATGCAGATAATATCATCTGCTACACTTCAGGTGAGGTCCCATTAGTAAACTACGTGCTCAACAGAATACTGAGGGCCATCTCAGTTTGGGCCGACACGAATGGGGCCAAAATAACCTACAACAAGCTAGAAGCTCTTCACGTCTGTCGGAGAAGAAAATGTGCTGAGAACGCCTTTTAGGGCGATTTGGCTTCTATCCCTCTTCTAAAAAGTCTCAAAATTTTGGGTCTGACCTTCTCGCACAACCTCAACTGGACCAAGCACACTGCAAACATCGCAGAATCGGTTAGAAGCAGAAACAATCTGTTAAAAATCATCTGCAGACGGAATTCTGGCCCCCGCTGGAAACGGCCACTAAGATAGCCAAGCAATTGGTGGTCGGCAGGATCGACTATTGTCTCACCATCTACGGATATACCACCCTCACGAACATCAGAAAAATCCAGGCATCATTAAACGCCACGGCAAGAATAGCACTAGGTGCCCTCAGAACAACTCCGATAACCAGCCTTCTGGTGGAATCAGGCTTCCCTACCATCTCGCAGAGAAGAGAGGAGCTAGCCGGAAACCTCTTCTTCAAAACCATCCATTATCCAAATTCCCCACTCCAACTCCTAACATTTGACATCCTTTCCGTAAACCGCCCCCTTTCCAGACGCACCTGCCCCAGTTTAGCTAGAGCGATAGCTAATATCCCACACAACCTCAGAGCAATCCCCTTCTTCCCAGAACACCTCAACCAGGTGCCCAACGTGCCTCCTTGGAGAGTACTTACAGACAGAATTCTTCTAAATGAAGAAAGCTATGTACAACTGGACGCCAAAAACAAAATACGACTCCATACAGACACCTACAGACGCATACAAGCAGACGTTAACATTTATACGGACGCTTCTAAAGACGGAGAATAGGTGGGAATAGCCATATGGGCTAACCATACAGACCCTGACCTTCCTTTACGCTATAAACTGCCAACGTGGACAGATGTGTTCACGTCGGAGCTAACGGCTGTCTGGGAGGCTGTCAGATAGGCCACCAAGCAGGTGGCAACGTGTGCCATCTTCTCGGACAGCCTGTCTTCGCTAAAGGCAATCAAGAATCTAAAGAACAGGAACCCGCTGGCAGTAAATATCAGAAATTCCCCACATAGTGGTAGAATCACGCTAGCTTGGTGCCCAACCCACGTGGGGATAGCGGGGAACGAGAGGGCGGACGAGCTCGCCAAAAGTGCGCTCTGCACTCAGAGTGAACTGATATCCCCACCAGCCTATAAACAAATTAGGGCACAATCCAGAAAGTTGCAATACGATAATAGAAACGCCATTAGGAGCGAATCAAACACCTTTTTATCTAGCCATCACAAGGAAATAGATAAGCCTATCATGCCAGACCTCCCCAGGAGCAACATGATAGCGGTTGCTAAGCTAAGGTTAGGACACTTCTTGCCTGTCAAGAAACACATCTTTCAAAGTTAATCAGTCCCAGCTTGTCCTTACTGCAAGAACGCAATGTTGACGGCTGCCCATGTTCTGCAACATTGCAAAGAATTACGTAGACGACTTTACGAACTAGGGACCACCAAAACACCTACCGAGCTCCTCACATATGATAAGGACGACACGAACCTAATACTGAACGCTATGAAAACCTTCCTAAGGGACGGAAACAAAGACACAAAACTCTAACTGCATACATATGAACACAGGACCCAAACTGCATACATACGAACACATACACCACCTAAAACACACCCTTTTTACAGACAATAAACTAAAAGGATGGCTGAAAAATATAGTTAAGTAGGTATAAATAATTTCGATAATGTAAGTATGTAGTTAAGTAGGTATAAAAATCCCTTGATAATGTAAATATAGTGAATTTGTTAAAATATTATAAAAAAAAAACTAATTTCCTCCGAAATTGTTAGAGTTTTTGAAAAAAATAAATTTTTGTCAAAATAGAATCATTATCAGCAGAAGGCGGAAAATAAATATAGTTAAGTAGGTATTAAGAGTTAGATAATGTAAGTATAAGTGAATTGTTAAAAATCAAAAAATAACTTCTTAAATCAACTGGCCAGAAAATAGGAAAAGAAAAGAAATAATAAAAAAGAAAAGCAATTTTGTTAATAAAAATTATAATCAAGACCAAAACTAAAAAAAAGAAATAGAAAGAGAACACAAATAGAGAAAGAGTTTTTTACAAGTTGAATTTCTAATACTATTGTACGAACTGGAATAATATAAAAGGTTTGAAGTGCAACAGTGGTTTTTAATGACTAATCCTGTGCCGCGAAACATCCTAAGGAGGCCATTAGGCCCACAAAATGGTGACCCCGACGCTACTCGAACAACAAAATCTTAAAATATTTAAGATAAAAATAATAATGAAGGGCGCATCATATCCACAATTAAATAATTCGGCATTACAACAGGATTAAGTTAACAAAAATCTACAACAAACGAATAACAACGTGCAAACCTCGTGGTACAAGTAAGCCACGTACATACAGCACATTAAAAGGAATATCAACACAAATTAATAAAGCAAAAAAAAACCAACGAAATTTCAACAAAAAAACACTCAAGCAAAAAACATCATAACCATCATCTATAAAAAACCAGTGAATGCTAAATTCTAGTGTACATCGGATCGAAACAATCAATGAACCTTATCAGCGGTTAACAAAAGCACGACGGACGCAGAACGCAGCAAATAGCGAATTATCATCAATTTTATTATTATAATAATATCAATAGAATATTGTTTTCTCAAAATCATCTTTTTCATTTTTAGCAATCATACATAGGAAAATTGCAAAAGTGATACCATGCGGGCCGCTACAGCCACTTCAGTCGGAAGAGAACAAAATGGCCACTGCAGATTGGTTTACTCATATCATGAAAAGGCAGCCACAATTGTCTATAAGATGTGCACAACCCACCAGTATGTCTCGGGCCACTAGTTTTAATAAGAATAATGAAGATGCCTGTTCAGGATTCATAAGAATCCTGAATATTAGCGAAATTACAGGTTGACACATGTATATACCGACCTAAAGAAACAAATATTTTAGGATCTAAATTGTAACAATTTCGCTGAGACATGAGCCAGATAACTGTCCACGGGCAGTACATTGCATTCACGCATTGTAATTTTTTTTATCGATCTAAAGCAAATTATCATCAGAAGTTCAAATTATCAACGCTGCAGTGAAGTGAGCCAGCCAGAAACAACTGTACACGGGTAGTACAATGCATTTGCACTTGGTAAGTTGAAACTAAAAATCTATTTAGAAAAAATTCAGTAGGCAACGAATATTTCTGACTGAATAGAATTTACAAACAAGTTTTTTTTTTCTTTTTTTTTTCTTTCTTTTGTTGCATTTTAAACAATAGAAAACAAAGTGCAGCTGCTATGCCAATATGCCATGCGCCTTTGAATGCCGTTCTTTGGTGCCATGAGCAACCCATGGCTATATAAATCAGAATCTGACTTGACTCGTTCTCTTTTGCAGTTTGGCAGTGCAGTGATCAAGTTGGTATTCTAATTCCTAGTGTTATTTCCAAGTGCTCCAAATTTTATTAACATTTCCCAGTGTGATTTCTAAGTGCTATAAATTTTACTAACATAAACCACTTTATTACCGGTCTCGACCGAATAAAGATTCTTATTGCGGGTATCGACCGAATAAGAAATTTACTAACATAAACCACTTTATTACGGGTCTCGACCGAATAAAGATTCTTATTGCGGGTATCGACCGAATAAGAAATTTACTAACATAAACCACTTTATTACGGGTCTCGACCGAATAAAGATTCTTATTGCGGGTATCGACCGAATAAGAAATTTACTAACATAAACCACTTTATTACGGGTCTCGACCGAATAAAGATTCTTATTGCGGGTATCGACCGAATAAGAAATTTACTAACATAAACCACTTTATTACGGGTCTCGACCGAATAAAGATTCTTATTGCGGGTATCGACCGAATAAGAAATTTACTAACATAAACCACTTTATTACGGGTCTCGACCGAATAAAGATTCTTATTGCGGGTATCGACCGAATAAGAAATTTACTAACATAAACCACTTTATTACGGGTCTCGACCGAATAAAGATTCTTATTGCGGGTATTGACCGAATAAGAAATTTACTAATTTTAACCACTTTATTACGGGTCTCGACCGAATAAAGATTCTTATTGCGGGTATCGACCGAATAGGAAATTTACTAATATAAACCACTTTATTACGGGTCTCGACCGAATAAAGATTCTTTCTGTGGGTATCGACTGCAGTCAGAATTAATAACCCCACTTTATTCTGGATATCCACTAGAATAAAGAATAGTCCAATTCCAAACCTCAATAAATTAGAAAACCAATTTGATCGAGTGCCTAATACTGAGCTGGTGAGTACATTGTCAGATACAATAAAATTTTCTAAACATAAATTTAATTTAATCTTACTTATTCTTTCACATTTATTCAATATTAAATTTAGCTTTACAGATAAATTTAAATTATAATTGTGGTTTTGATATAATATTATCAGGCATATATATTATATATTAATTACAAATTATAGCATATTGAATTTTAAAAAATCTAGTTGGAGTGCGAGTTACAGTGTAGTAAACTTGGTGAACCGAAGAATTAAGCTACGAAAATACTGACTTTAAACCAGGGTTATAAATTTCATCACATTTCTTCATTATTTGCGTGTTCGCTCTAACTATGGGCAGAACAATGCCTTCTTTGACAATTTGCAATAGGTCAAGGATAAATATAAGTTTGAAGCAAAGGACTTGTATAATGTTGACGGAATAGGCATCACAACTGTGCAAAAATCAGATAGAGTGGTTACCAAAAGAGGAACCAGACAATTTGATGCATTAACATCTGCCGAAAGAGGAAATTTGGTCACAGTTGCTTGCGCAGTTAATGCTATCGATAATTTTATACCTCCGATGTTTATATTCCCCAGGCTCCGATACCAAGAGTATTTTATTAGAGACGGCCCAAGTAATCACAATAGTAATTATTGTTATCCTAAGCTAATTTTAAGATGTATAAATAAGCTAAGGAAATTAAAGAAGGAATCATTATCAGAAGATCACTCATCGTGTTACAATTCAGGTGGAGTTCTGCTATCTAGCTGCTCCCCATATATATCACTGGAGTTAACGCTCTAATAGCTGCTCCTATTAAATCACGTTAAGAGTAAAGCCCATAGGCTGCTCTTCGTGCATTTAATTTGATAAACCAAGCAAACGTAAGTAAAGGTTTATCACAGTATCGACGATACTAAGGATATCGATATTGGTGTATCGATATCGATATTTTCCCAACTATTGGCCATCCCTAGTAAGAGTTGGTCACATGAAGAATGTATCCAACAAAATGACTTATATATTTGTCATAATTGCTATTCAGAGTGATTTACATGTATTTGTACTTTCTATTAGTTTTTAAAGATACTGTGTTCCTATTACTTTAGCTGAAATTTAAGGAAAGATTAATATTTTATTTTGTTTGTGTTAGTTGGAGAGACAATATTATATTTTTATTGAATAAATACTTTTGAATTTGATTAATTAAAACTGTGTTACTATCGACCCCATACAATCCCGGTGTCGGGGGCGGTTGTAACATGTTCCCTCGTTTTCATTTTTTATTGACTATTCTGATTTTACTATCCAGAAGGCTTAAATGCTAAGATTTTTATAATATGAAATAAATGTGTATGCTTGGGGTATTAATAGTTTTCTGATAACTGGGATAGTTCATACACAACCGAGCTCCAAAGTTAAATTTTTACTTTCGACCCCGGTCTAACCTATACCAATGTTGAAGTTTTATATTCCTGGAAAACAAATAAGAAGTTTACTCTATATATACTCTACATAGCTTAATGGTCATGACTCATCAGAAAACTTGTTTTATGTCACCAAGTGACCGCCATAAAAACCAGTCAAATAAACCCTAAAATGAAATACTTTGGTGGTATGAATCCTGCTTGAAAAATTATTGGATATTATTTTATGAAGCCCTCTAGATACATCGTTGGAAAGGGAATCATAAGCTACCAAATAATTAAAAAAACAAAAAAATAATTTATGGGAAATTTTGAATAAATTGTTCTCAAAGTAAGAAATTTTTAAAACAAAAGACACAAATTCCACTTTCGACATTTTGCTATTTTGAAAGTATCGACAATGGATGAATGGGAAATACGTTTTCTTAAAGTGAAAGATATTGTAAGTTAAACAAAATTTATTTCAGCTTTGTAGGCCATTTACTTCCTGAGATATACATTAAAATTTAAAAGTCAGTACAAAACAGTGCTGCCAGCATAACTCGGAAGCAACGCAATGTGCGGCAAAATTCTATAAGACATTTTTTTCTTAATTCGGTTCCAGCTACCTAAGCTTAACATATGTAACCATACACTTGCAACACCCTGTATATTTACATATCACAGAAAAAAGTCTATACAAATTGCACAAACAAATTATGTACAGTTCTGCGCATACTTGAACGTCTTAATTGTCCATCATTTCAATATTCTTACTTTCATTTCAAACTCGAGGATGTTTGATCAAGAGTGTAAGCATTGAGAATAAATAAAAAAGCCTTCAGTTCAAACAGGATGTTCACATGTGAACAAACATTACCAACCGAACCACCGTAACCCAATTCTGATGCAATGATCAAATTATGAAGTTCTAATTTTAATGCAATAATTAAAATATTTCAAGTGCATAATACGATTGTAAACAAGCAATAAAAGTTCTGTTTGTAGGTCGCTTGCCTAGCAATTTCATTTTAGTACAATTGAATGAAATTGCTGAAATCGCTAAAAATGCTGATTGACATTTTTTTGTTTTAGTGATGGATGTAATGAGGAAATGCACTACTTAGAATAACTTTTCTTTGATATTAAAATAAGTGAAACGTGTATGTAAATATGCTACAGTTCCAAATAAATAGTCAGTGATTTTTTTAACAGGCAACAAATCGTTTTACTCAAGTCAACTAATTTTGTTTATCCCCTACCAAAGGTAAGGTAACCAAGAAAATGGTTAAAATAAAATTTTTAATCGTTCTCTTTGTATCATATGTGTAGGTAGCGCAGAAGTTCTACTCAACCTCAGTCTTTTGTAGTAATCGTACAGGATAGTCGGTAAAATTAGATCTTGGTTTACATAAAGTTACACAATTGTACCTAAATAAGCAAGTAGTGAAACATTAAAGAGTGTAATAATTTTTTGTGCTAAGTTAAGTTGAATAGAATGAACGAAAAGTTAAGCAAAAAGTGTTATTGAAGTTGTTAAAGGAAGAATATAAAAGTGTCAGATATAGAATCGGAAAGTAATATTGAAGTTGTTTTAGTGGAAAAACCAATTACTGAAGAGAATGATCTGGAATTGTTAAATTTTTTAAGTTGCTGGAATTAGGAAGAATATTTTTTATCTAAAAGGTAAGGTCAATGATTTTTTACCGGGGCAAACTAATATTTTTTCAAGCCGTACTGAAGTATAAGGTTTTCTGTTAATACGAAACGCTGATTTTTTTCTTTCTATAGCCCACTGCGGGCGTACGGAGATTCAATTTTTTCCAATCAATCTGGTTTTTTCAAATTTTTTTAAATAAAAATTTTTCTTTCCAGTTTTCTATTTTTCATTTCTTGTTTCGAGTCATATCAACTTCGCTGTTTGGAACTTGTTGATGAGTCAAAACCAAGTCTTGGAACTTACCACCAAAAATCAAATGAGTTATTGTGATGGAATAACAAATAAAATAAAATAAAAAAAATTTCTTTTCCTCAAAGAAAAAACTCTAATTCGTGCAGAACACGCACAAATTACAATTTTCCGCTTAAATCAGCAAGCACGCCCGAACGAAAATCTAAAGAAATTCGGCCGACACCGTCAATTCGAGATCGGTTCGACGAAAAAAGCGCTCGCCTGTTGGTTGGTGTAACGATAGAATGGCTGCAATGTAGGGATTCTGCGCCGAGTCTTAGAAGAGTTGAGTTTGAATGCTGAACTTGAGTGGTGTGCGTCGGGAGTACCAAAAGAAAATGGCCGTGAACAATTTTGTGTAGCCGTCTTGACTTTAAATATCTGCAGTGAAGTTTTTTTTTTGGCATTTTAAGCTTGCAGTAGCAAGAATATTTACGCACACCTGTAAATAGTGGAAAAATTTTGTGAGTACAGTGATTAAGTCAGAATACTTAAATTCAGTATAATTACCTGTACGCATTTAGATAACGGCAGTGAAGTTTTCTTTGTCGTCTTATCTTGCAGTAGCAAGAATATTTTGCACCTGTAACTCGTTGGGTCGCACACAAATTGTCCAAAGTTCTATATTTTTCTTAAAAACAAGAATTTTTCGTGAGCAGTAAATACATTTACTTTTTTACACCAAAGGGTCAAATTATGGTCATTGATCTTTAAAAGTATCCTCGGCCACAAAAATCTGTGAAAAAGCTCATATGAAAATTTTTCGAGTACATAAATTAATAGAAAAACCGGTTCGCCACTTCAGCTAGACTGCGGCAACATAGTGAAACAAAACTGTGCATGGCTGCTGTCGTCGGCGTGTGTACAGCTGTGGGGTGGTGGAGAACAGAGAGAACAGAGCAATATTCTCCAAGTTTCAAGTCTTTGCTTCTTCCCGTCTATTACCTCCCGACCGCATCAATAAATAACCATACAACTTGTGCATTTTTGAAGTCTAGATGAAGCTTCTTGTTAAGTTATATGTTCTTTGGTAATAGTCAAAAGATAGAAACCTTTTATTGAACTCCTGATTTCTACATATTGGCGCCAAACTCGATGCTGAACCTACATAAATACATACACTACGAGGAAAGTAAAGCAATTAGCACCGGCGCGCATACATTTCATTTTCTAAGAATTTTAAAAGATCTCACGTCAATCAGCAAGGCAATGGAACATTGGATAAACGACACTCGTGAATTTTGTTTCGGACTAGTTGTTTCAATCTCTTTTGAAACTTGCCTTGTTTGATTTTGGTCGAAGTCAAAAAGATTCCAGAAAAAAAGCCGCACTCGTAATGAGGAACATTTGATTGAGTTTTTTGAGCGATAATCGTGAAAGTGTTTGAATATTTATTTAAAAAGATAAGTCGAGTATTTACGTATAAATACAGAATACAAGCAAGCTGTATAGCGGTTTTTCTGAAAATACCATCAAGATTTTGCCAATAATATAGTAGCATTGGTGTAATTTCTACAATTATCGAACTTTGCATTTAACAGCATTCGCTTATTCATAGATTTTGCTAACATTATCAAAGTTTTGTTCAACAGCATTCGCTTACTCATAGGCTTTGCTAAAATTACTAAAATTTTGTTTAACAGCATTCGCTCATTTGCTTACTCATCGAACTTTGAGCTTCAACAGTATTCGCTAATTCATAGGTTTTACTAGATCAAAAAGTTTTTGTTTAACAGAGTTTACTTCATTAAGTCTTGCCACAGACTACAGAGTTTTTTCAAAATAAAGAAGTCACAGAAATCACGAATCCCCATCAGGCGCAGTCCACGTCTACATTCAGATATGACTGAACCCATCTCAATGACGTCAGATCAGTTTTTACAGCTCATAAACGCAGTCAAAGATGCTTCCACGCACAGAGATTTCTAAAAAGTCAGAAAGCTTCAGTAATCTCTCTGCAAGGTTTGCAGGAGAAAGACATCTTCAAAAAGTGTAAAGTTTTATTGCCACAGCGCTACCGCATCTACTAACAGGCAAGACGTTAACTGCGGCATAACAAAATGGTCAGACGCCATAGAAATAATACGAGCGGCATACGCTCTTTCTAAATCAGTTCATCAAACATATACAGAGTGTAGTGACGTGGGTGTAAACTTATCCCAAAAACTTTTACACGTCCCTGTACATCTAATGACACGAGACATATACAAAGGCGAGACATATATAAAACACGAGACGTCTAAGGGATTACTTTGCTCACGTGCCATTCTGGAATCGGTCAACTTATTATAATAAATTTTTGTCAGTATTGTTAAACCCGATTACGTTAATAATAAAGTTTTTATATTTATTGTTATTCGCCCGTGTTGTCATTGTAAATCTCCCTTGGGCATAATTAAGTAATGGCGGCAGCATAAATGCTGCGTCTGACCACATTACAAGAGTTCCATTCCGAGAAACAACACCGAAATACGCCTACGGATGTCATCTTGTGCAGAAAAAGAGAACTGCTGTCGCAAATTCCGACTAAAAGGCACAATGAAGCTACGGAATTAGATCTCGTATATATGGGATGCTAAATTTAAATATTCGGGATAAGATCTCCAGAGATAGTGTGGAAATATTCTGTTAAATAAAGCACGACCAACTGAGGCGCTTGAACAAGAGATAGAGGAAAATTACCCAAAGGTACACAATGAAAGGCGACACGTAAAACAGACTCATTTTGTACATTTTGTGAATATCGTGGTCACTTCGAAAGTGTTTGTTGTAAACGACTTAAGGCATAGGAACTAGAAAAATCAAATGATATGGTGAAACGCCCGTCACAGCAGCAGGAGATAAAATCCACTACGTTATCGTGTTACGGATGTGGCACAAAGGGTTACTATCGCAGCAATTGCCCGGTGTACAAGAAGAATAAAGGTGTGTCCCCGCCACAAGTAAACTTCAATGAAGTTGATAGCATTATAAAAATAGGACAAAATCCACAAACGGTTCAAATAGAGAGAGGCGATATTAAAACTTACGCACAAATTGATGCAGCAGATAGAACAAGCATCATCAGTACATCCCTCTATGAAAGAATGACGGTAAAGCTTTTAATCGTCGACATTACTCTTGCCGGTGGAAAAACCAAAGCAATCGGTATTCGCAGCAGCGGTAGATATAGCTCTAGGGGGTAGAACTCTGCGAACTAACTTTTTAGTATTGTAAACAGCAGAAAAAACAACACCCTTCTGGGAATAGCTACAAAGAGTCTGTGAGGAACGTGACATTGTAGCATCTACGCTACATATCATCTGCAAAGACCTTAACTAGCAACATCATCAAAATAGGAACTTGGATTGCTAAAGGAATAAGTGTTCACAGTGCATAACGAGCGGAGAAGAAAACATCAGTAATAACGACCTAGTGTAATAAAACAGAATAATGAACAGCGACATCAGCAGGGCATTTGATAGACTGTTAGCAAAATCCGAAGCATGGCTAAAACCGGAAGAAAACATCACAGCTCTAGTGCAGTACCCTGAAGGAAAACTAGTTGAACCATACATTCCCAGGGCAACACCAAGAACAAATTAGGAGGCACCAGAATATACACCAGGACCAAAAAAGTTATCCATAGAAAAATACAAAAGAAGACGGGAAAATAAACAAACAGGAGGAAAAATTAACAAACTAGCACAAAAAGAGGAGACAGGCGAACGAAGCTAATTAATGAGCGCGAATACTTTACAGGGCTAGCACAGTGGCAATAGAAGACGAAAAAGGACGATAGTTAGTACTAATAAAACAAACTAGGTAAACATTATATAAAGAATTTAGGTTCTAGAATTGTGATTATATATATATAACACATACCAAACTATACAATAGAATTTTCATTCGGCTTAAACCGGGTCAAACTATCAAAACTTGAGCAACTGATCCACGAACCAAGAAATTACATGGAATAGCGATGAAGGACCAGAGTTAGACAAACAACCATACAATAGTCTTGTCACCAGATTGTGAAACGAATCCCAGAGGTGAGGTGATAAAATTCAATCTTTTCGTAAATTCATGCAAAATTGACTCTATAATAAAATAAGGCGGCATTTAAGAAAGGTGATCGTCATAACAGTTGCTGTCCCCTCAGTGCATGTAGTCCTTCTTGGAAATTCCTTTTGAAATTTCCCTATAACGAAATAGAGCGGCATTTGAGAAAGGCACTCCCTTGTAAAATATTGCTATCCCTCCCGGCGCCAATGACGCTGGGTCATTTTGACCCGAGGCAATTTAACACGGTGATATTTTTTGTTCACGCTGTCCGTACAATTTGAACGTTTGTTTAGCTGGAGATAGAGCTTCCCTATACTCGTACCGCCAATGTTCTCAGTGTGACGCCGCCTGTGCAGCGAGATACACGTGCGTTAAGTCAATACGGGTAAATATGACCCAGCGTCATTGCTGGCGTAGTTTTTTCGTGACATACTTTCATTTGTTTATTTAGTGTTTGTTGTTAATTCATCTTGTTCTTTTTTAGTGATTTGGTAAATATGGCCCTGAGAAACCACCCAGAGAGTTTTTTGGCGGTGTTAGAAGAGTCAGAGTCTGACGAAGTCGAGTCAATTGCTGCTTCGGACATCGATATTGAGGACCACTTATCCGGATTCATCAGACAATCTCAATCTTTTAACCGTACTAAATCAATAGCATCGGCAATTTTTCAAAGGAAAGGATGGAACGATGTGGCAAAAAGCACCGGCACGACCAAATGTACGCACAAGATCAGAAAATATAATATCTGAATCACCTGGTGTAAAACTGTTTCAGAATGCTTGAACTTCTTTATAACCAATGATATGCTGTGTCAGATTCAAACATGTACCAATTTATATATAAAAGAAAGAAGAGCATCGTGTGTAGATTTGAGTAAACATAGATATATGGGTGAAGTCGAAATAAGTGAATTGAAAGCGTACATAGGACTTCTGTATATTGCTGGATTTTACCGTTCTAACAGACAAAATCTAAACGACTTGTGGCAAGCAGATGGTACAGGCGTAGAAATTTTTAGACTCACTATGTCAATTCAGCGATTCTACTTTCTACAAAGCTGCCTAAGCTTCGATGACATGTCTACACGTGCTGAAAGACAGCAAGTTGATAATTTGGCACCAATACGGGAAGTTTTCGAAGCGTTTGTAGAACAGTGTCAAAAAATGTATTTGCCGGGAGAAAATTGCACTATTGACGAGATGCTAGTGGCATTCAGAGGACGATGTAAATTTCGGCAATATATACCGTCTAAACCATCAAGATATGGAATAAAAATATTTGCCTTAACAGATTCAAAAACATCCTATGTGAACAATTTGGAGATATACGCCGGTAAGCAGCCTAATGGCCCGTACTCAGTTAGTAACAAACCTTTTGACGTGGTAAATCGCATCGTGTTGCCTATCTCCAAAACTCACCGTAATGTTACTTTTGATAATTGGTTCACAAGCTACGAATTGGTGTCTCATCTCCTAAAAGAACACAAACTGACCTCAGTGGGTACCTTACGAAAAAACAAGAAGCAAATCCCACCTCAATTCATCACAACGCGTGGAAAGGACCCAAATTCGTCAACTTTTGGACATCAAAAAGATATCACTATGGTCTCTTACATTCCGAAGAAAAATAAAGTTGTCCTCTTGATGTCGAGCTTACACCACGACGACAACATTGATGAGTCTACTGGCGATAAACAGAAACCAGAAATAATAACTTTTTATAATTCTACCAAGAGCGGAGTGAATGTAGCTGACGAGCTTTGTGCTACTTACAACGTGAGCAGAAACTCAAAACGGTGGCCATTGACAATTTTCTTTGCAATGCTGAATATATCGGGCATAAATGCAAATATAATATATCGGGCTAATAATAACGATACACGTATGAAAAGACGACATTTCCTAAAAAACTTGGGACTCGCTTTGATACACGAGCATTTACAAGTCCGAGGAACACGTGCGAATTTACCTCGACAATTGCGCAAGAGAATAGCAGATTTCGCAGGTGAACCCACCGAGGAACCGCCCCAAAAGGTCCCAGGAACTCGTAAAAGATGTCAAATATGTCCGTCCAAAAAGGATAAGAAAACATGTCATACTTGCAATGCATGCCACATTTACATATGCCCAGACCATTTGGTTCCATACTGCAATAATTGCAGTAGTTCCATTACTCTGAATGAGGAAGTAGAAGACTGATTTATTATTATCGTTATGATAAGATGTTCGTGTGATTTCTCTTTTAGTATATAGGATTATTTTTCATATTATTAATTAGAATACTTTACCAAAAATTAAAAGAATATCAAAGTTATGTTTTCAAAGTTGATTTTGCATGTGTTATTGAGGAAGCTAATAAAAGTTTGATTTATAGAATACATTGGTATTATCTTTATTTTACCACATATAGAAAGAACCCTTATTAAATAAATACTTATTACAATTAAGGTAACTCTTTTAATTTTGTGATAATTTGTCGATATAATCGGGTCATAATGACCCGATGTCATTGTTTGCGTAATTATTTTCACGTCATTTGCGCCGGGTTAAGTGCATGGGATTGTAAACTTGAGACTGCTGCCTGAGCCGGAATGATGTCTTCATTCCAGTCTTTGAAAGTGGCGCAGTTAGTATTGTGAGTGCTATTAGTTAATTTAGTTAATATTATTAATAATTCGTTATATCATACTAAAAAGAATATAAGTAGCTTAATTAAAGTGTGTGTGTAAGGTACAACTAGAGTTGCGTGAGGATTCTGTCAGCTAGGAATTATATGTAGAAATTAATACATGCAAAGTGCTAGGAAGCTTTGCATTGAAGAGTGCGTCTGTATTGTTAAGCTGTGTCATCGGGCGTATTTGCAAATTGCTAGCCGTGTGTCGGAAAGTGTGTGTAACGTGTGCACGGTAAATTGACCCGGTGTGTGTGTCCACCCCACTAGTATTATTAGCATGGTAGTGATTATTAGCCGTAGCTCACTGAGTTTATTAAATACTCATGCTCTCCCTTCTATTCTGAATCTGATTGCAGATGAGCTCCATGGATGACAGCTGCCGGGAAGGACACGCTACGTAACGAGAAATATCTTTATGTAACCTTATAAAATGTGTAAGAATAAAATATTAAACACGTTTTAAAATTACGCTTGTTTAAATTTTCAATCTCATCTATTACAATCTAGAAACGACAAATCTCACAACATTACTAGCAGTAAATCGAAGAAGTGTAAGCTAAATGAAAATATACTTCATTATTTAAATTGCAAGCTCATAGCTGATTCAATGGAATCGCTGAATGAGCATGCAAAACTAAATCATCGTAAAGAGGACCGGCCCCGTCTGATTGCAACTATAGGAGACAGACAAAAAAAAACATGTCAGCGTTAACAGCGAGATTAGTTAACAAATGCAACAATGCATGTACGCTTCTGATAATATTTGTGATTTTGAAGAGCACATCAAAATCAATCATCTTATGGAAGGCAACTACAAGTTTAAAAAAAATGAAAAAATTTTCGTAAAAAACAAATATAAGTAAATAAACATATATTAAAATTTTATTATAATAACGTAAAAACAAAAATTGTGTTGTAAGTTTCCATTATAATCTGTTATAATATCGCATAATATAATACATACCAAGCATTTAGTATAGTAAAAACCGTTTTAGCTCGTAATAATCGATCGGGATTCAAACTAAGAGCAAAAAGTTGGTTGTATTGTATATAGTGCAAGTTATTGAAAACATTAATGTATTTACTCCCCTCCCCCCTCTTCACCATCAAACAATCAAACGACAGACGGAATTTGTTCGGACCGTCTACAGCCACCAATAATGCACACGAATTCTGAAGAAATAAGGTCGATTTCAATTCTAAGAAATAAATGAAATTTTGCCTATATTGAAAAACATTTTTGGTTCGTACCCATGATATATTTAGCAGAGATCAGTGAGTTATTGAGGTTTGCTATGAGCTCTTCTATACATAACTTTCTACGTACTACCGTCGATATCTGGGTATTTCTTGTCTGTGGTTATATAATGGAAGCAAACAATCCAGGAATACCAAGAGCAACAAAACGAAAATATAATAAAAACATAGCAGCATCTAGAAGACAAATAGCATCGAAAAAAATGCAAAAAGTAATCCTTCTACCAAAAACGTGTTATTCAATGATTATTTGGTACGTTTTTGAAAACATGTTTCAACATCTGCAAGAAGATTACTGCTAAATTTCGATGAAAATAAAAGCTCGATAAGGGGATAATGCCAACATCTATCCAGTCTGATTAATTGTGCGTTAAAGAGGTACTATCCCGAAGAAGGCTACTAACTTGCCAGAACAAAAAACAATAACTGCAACTGTAAAGGAATAAAACATAAACAATGTGCACAAAATGAAGAAAAAATATGAAGTTATAAATTAAAGTAGGTGTTTGCGCAACTTATGATTCCTGGATGGAACCACCAAAAATGTTTACGCAGCTTATGATTCCTGGATGGAACCACCAAAACTGTTTGCGTAAGTAGCATGGTTCCTGTAGGATCACTAAACAATTTAATATGCAGTAATTAGTTCCTGGAACTATATAAAAAACGATGTGGAGAAAGGTTACACAATATGCCTGTACACTAGGCTGATGTAAAATTCCCTTGTTATTTAATACTGCAATTTCAGCACGTGTGTAACGGAACAGTTGCTGTAGAACCGTTCACAAGCCACATCTGATGATGTTATCTTTGGTGGATTATGTTAGTGTAGCGGTATAATAAAATCAGAACAAGTTACATTTCGATTTAATAAAAAAAAATCATATGCACGTTAGTTTAAGCACTCTAATTCACAGCAAAGCACTTATCTACAATAAATCTAGGAAATTCTTCAAAATTATAATTTTAATGCTATTTACAATTTACAATTTTTAGCAAACCTAGGACAATTCGCAGGTATATTCCAGCTAACCCGATTTGGGAAGTATAGGAATAACTGTCTTGAATTTATCCTAATTTGTTATAAAAAAAATTATTAAATATCAAATAAATTAATTCACTTTATTAATGAAGGAACACAAAATTTCTTTAACCACAATAATGTCACTAAATATGTCTTTGCACAATTTTCACCTTCACCTACAAGAAAATCGCATGTTAGCTTATGCTTACCGTAGGCAGATTATAAGCTGATTTGCATGAATCTTTACAAAGTGAAAACTCAAAAAAAAAAACTAAAAATTTGACCAAATATACACCACGAACTGAACTGCTTGAACTCGAAAATTTTAAGAGAGTGATCCATCCAAATGCTCGGCCTTATATAGGGTCTGAACCGCCATTTTTGTGTGTGGAACCCGCAACTAGAATGCAAAATTCTCAGAATGTATTATTTTTCATCATGTATAAATTATCTTATTCGATGAGGAATATTGACATCTATCTTTTTTCATCAAAAGATCGCCATCACAATTTAATTTCACTGAATGAAAATTAAAATTCCAACTTGTGCTATAATATGGCGCAATTAAATTCTTGTCATCCATGTTGAGAAAATTCGATGTGGAACGTATTTTCATCCATCTCACTTTTGCTTGCTAGCTCTTTCCTTCTCATTAGTCATATGAGAAATCATAAATTAGTAAATATCTTTTAGCTGAGATGCTTTAGCACTTTTTTAATACCTCCATCAGGTTCCGCGTAAAAAATACCCCGAATTCATATGCCATATGTTGGCAATATATGAATTCTGACAGTTCCGCGGTATTTATAAAATTGTTTTGACGGTTTCGGGGTCGCGAGTTTTCCGTGTGTTTTTCCGTGTATAATGTGCTGCGAAAACTCAGGTAAGTTATTCAGATTGTGTTTCGTGCATTAATTAGTGTTTGTGTGTGTTTAGTTTATAAGAAAATTCGTTTGTTTACGACATTTGCTATTCTAACCTGTCTTCAGGTGAGATTTTCATTTGTTGTTTTTCGCGGAAAAACCTCGCGGGAAGTTGATTTTTTGTAAGAAATGTTTTTAATTACTCATAAGCTTCGGTTTTCTTGAGTTGCTAGATTTTAAAAAACTTTAAAAACTTGATTTTTGAGTAAATTGTTTTACCTTGTGACAAATGTCAAAGGTGAAAATTTATGTGTAATTTTCCTCGAAATTGTTCGCGGGAAAATGTTTTGTTACAATTTATGCTTTCTATAACTATCTTTCCATAGTTGGTGTAAATTTCAAGTGAGAGACATTGAAATTTAACTAATTATGGCATAATTTCAATTTCCCACAGTGTTGTTGTTGAATTGTATATGCATTATGTTTACATTTGCATGGGGAAGTTGTGAAAAACTTATGCTTTTCTATGTAGATTTGTTGATTTTCTTAATATATAAGTAGTTCATTGTTTACTTGCTTTAATTCTTTCATTTTTTTTCATTTCAGATAATTTCATGGGTGTATGTACGTACATGGTACCTCTTTCTTCGTGGGAGGAATATATGATAGTCGATTTCCCTGGCATGTACTTAAGTTAAGTACTTTAAGTTTGTTTGATCTTTTCTAATTGTTTTTTCTTTCTTTTTAGCTTTATTCATTGCTGAACATTCTCCCCCTAGTTGAATGCCTGCATTCAACCGATTCTTCAACTTTTGTATGCCACGTTTGTGACAGCGATTGAATGAGATCTGCCCCTCGGCTGTCACGTGGAGGAATACTTGATATCGATCGGGAAGATTTATTGTCGTTGTTTTGCGTTTTGCCTTTCGAATGGCATCGAAGTCGCTACACTCTAAGATGTGTCGCTGATAAAACGCTGATGAGTGTTTCCGGCGCGCTCTCTGAGCTCTTCAATGGTTGTTGTGGGTTTTAGCTGCTCAAGCCAGTTCAACTGCCTCCCATTAATAAATACTAGTTGAGTTGGAGTTGACCTTGTGTGTGGTGTGGTGACATACGTTACAGAGTGCTGCTGTCTGGATCCCTGCTGTTCCTTGGAAGGAGCGCCTTGCATCGATACAGATGTGGAAGGAGCATTGTGATGAGAGGATTTCGGTAATCCAGTCAATACATCACAACCAGATTCCACGAAGAGATCCACCATAGGACTCCTGGGAGGAGAGAATCGAATGTCCTCTAGGATATACAAGACATCTTTGTCATGACTAACGACATTGGACATCTGAAATTGTACCTTATTATTAACTTGAATGTAAAAGAGGACAATCACCAAACGACATAAATGACAAGTAACATGGAGACAAGAATATACTTTGATTTGTCATCTTAGACTGTTGCCACCTGGCTGGTGTGTTTCTTCTAAGGGTAGGCGACATATCTTTGCTATAGGTCTCTGCAGCGTGCTGTCCTGAGTTCGCACCTGAACGACTCGTACTAGTCCGTCAGTGCCCGGATAGACTTGTTTGATCACACCTAATGGCCAACTAGTAGGTGGTGTGCCTTCATTTTTGCCCAAAAGATCAAAACGACGTCTCCCTGTTTTATGTTGGGTCGTTTTTTATTCCATTTTAGCCTGTATCGTTTGGCCTTTCGAAGCGATGAGACCTCCACCGTTACAGGTCCTGCATACTCGATGCCGACCTTTAAAAATGGCTTGGTTACATTTACTCGGGGAGCAGGTAAATTCCCCATCAGTTGAGTAGTTATTGCGCTGCGTTGTTTGGCACACACATGTAACACATTTATGAAACACTAAGTAACTTTTATTCAAAAAGCTAAAGTTTAGTTTTGTACGGACTTTTGGAATAATCGGATCTCGAGAATAAATTCATGTGTAACCAATAAATTGTGTTGTAATTTTTTCATGTTTTTTTTTCCTATACAATTTACTTGAAATCATTATTCACGCTTAACGTTTTTTTAAACAAAAAACTAGAAATGTAATTTGAGCATTTCCGATCAGCCCAAAAAAGGTGCTGGCCGATAAGGTGCAATGCACTTGGGTGGTTTTGCCTCGTATCGCTTTTTTCGGTATGTGGTGATCGAAACCCCACATTGTAAAGCAAATCGATTGAAGGAAGTTCTTCCGCGGGAGCTCGTTCGTCTTGTGCGCCCTTACAGAATTTGAAAAAAAAAAACAAATCAGAAGTAGAAGTGATTATTATAATAATTCTTTAAATAAAGACCGGGCACCGAGCAATTGTGCGTGCATTCCGGAAATATTGAAACGTTATAAGAGAAGTTTACCTTCTTTTACTTCTTTAAATTTGTTTGCGGATGTGACTCGATAGTTACCAAGTGGCGGAATAAGCTCTTTTTTCTGCCCTCAAAGAAGGGAATTTCGGATAAATCTAAGATGAGGTGTGATTACTTGCTCATTGCCGGGAAGAATTTTTTAGTGAGGTTTCTTCTCTCTGTTGGCTTCGAATACAGATATCAGATGACAGTCTTTGGCCTGCACGGTTTGGACCAGTGCCGGAGGGAAAAGACAAAGTAACAAAAAAAAAAGCACAGAAATCGGCCAGTGAAGTTTGAACCTGGCGCCTTCTAGAGTGCCCAAAGCTTTCCTTGGGGTTAAACACCATCCAAAATCATCGTCAGAGGTTGATAGCGGAACGGAGGTGAAACCAGAAAAATCTACTGATAGAGAGAAAAAAAAAAAGAAACCCAAAAACAAGCAGGAGAAATTTCTTATCTTTTTTTGTCCGTTTTTTTTTTCACAGCGTTAATCACCAGGTCGCTGAAACGCTTCGTCGCCGGCAGATTTACAAGTAAGTACCTTTACGACAAATTGTAATCTGAGTAGATTGTATTGTTTTTGTTTTTCTTCTCCTTGCCTCCTCGGGGTTATAGGGTAATTCTGTATTTATTCCTCTGTTCGTTTATTTCAACTTTTATATATATATATATATATATATATATATATATATATATATATGTGGGATCTGAACACGCCCATATCACATAAAGGTTCCTAAATAATTGGCAACACCAGAGTTCTACACAAACGAGACAAGTTAACATTGCGTGAGCGAAAGTTGCCTTCTTCTCGATTTAGCTGCCGGCCAAGCAACATCATTGTCAGTTTTACTAAATAAATTGTAAATAAGTTTTGCACAAATCTTTTAAGCTTGAATATTTGAAAAACCCATCCCCAGTAATGAATTCGGAATTTAGCGATCTTTTTTTTATTTTCTACATAGAAATCTAAATTAGTACATTATTAACATAGTTTTTTTTTGTTTTGCGAAGTATTTCCGGATAGATTGTATGTACGAGGGCGATTCAAAGTATAGTAACTTAATGTGTTTTTTTTCTTAATATATCTATACCTATATTCCCTTTTATGGTTCATGAGTTGATTTATAAGTATCCATATACTACATATTTGGCTAGTAGTGTGACCCTTTTGTGCGTGTTCATGGCCATGTGCTAAGTCTCATGTTTTCGTTTGGTGTCGGGTTTGGTTAGGGTTTTGGGGAAGGTCGAGATGCCGGGAGGATAAAGTAACTGGCAGGCTCACCTAGGAGTATGAAGAGGGCAGTGGCGGGTGATGCAGTGACCCATCACCCAGTGTGACCCATCATTCTAATTGGTGTCACCTTTTCTATCTTTAAGTCTTTTCCTTTTTTTTTGTTTTATTTTTGTCCATTTCTTCCTGTCTTGCAAAGGTACAGCAATAGGTAGTTGATCGGAGAGTAAAGAACTTACCCAAACCCTGAGCATGAGCCAGCAGAAGTCTGTACCGTGCTCATCTAAAGGTCGATTCCCATTGTCCCCAAATACCAACCAAGGGACGAAAAGTAGCCATAGCAAGTCATATGTCTCGCTGAGTTCGAAGGACGGAAAGCGGCCACGCTCAGAGGTGAACATGACTGGCTAGCCGGTTACAAAATAGGTGTATTTGCCCAAATTAAGTGTAGCATCTTTGATAAAAGATGCAGCTCGTATTTCAGAGCGTGTCTGGTCCCGATATACCTACATGAGTCGTAAAAAAGGAGCAACGTTTCTAATTTTTATAAAGCAATTCAATGGTTCAACAGTTCATTAATGCCAGTGGTACTGAAGCCGAACAAAAGTAAATGTATGTTAATTTTTGGTTGTATTATGAAAACTTTTTAAATAATTCGGAATATTTTTTAAAATGCAGTTTGACATTTAAACCGTCAGAGAAAAATGTGACGGATTCGCGTCAGTCGACAAATAAATCATTATGAAAATAAGTGCAGTTATATTTGTGAGCAAATTTGATTCTAAATGATGTCATAATCAATACACCATCAATTCAAATCCATGAAGCATAGGATCGGGGAGAACATACTGTAGAAACGGTAATTAATATTCCATCATCAATTAAAAGTCAATGTGAAAACCTTGTCGTAATAGCTAATAGAATTGATGCCAGTGGCGTAACTAAGGATGTATGGGCCCCCGCAAATTGATATACTTGCGCAGGAAAATTTAATTTCAATTGTCAATTGTAAGGAAATATTTTCTGAACTTCGGATGTATGATGTTTCCAATAATTTTGTACGGGGAGACGAATTTATTCCCTTCTCTCTTTTAAATTTTGTTCAGGCCAGAAATTCCCATAATATGGGAGAATTCCCACGATCCCCAACAGTGCCTTCACTTCACTCACTTCAAGCCAGTATTGAGCAAAAAAATTAAAAGGTTTCGTTGGTACTACGAGCAGTGTTACCAAGATCTGGTTTGCCAAACTTAAATATTTAGAATTACTTCGTGCTCTACATTCTGTTAAAAAACCACTGGCAGCACTGGTACTTGGCAATTCATTGTTTACTTATCTAATATTCTAAAGTTAAAGAAATACTTTTGTTATGGTCGTGGCGTGCTGAATGCAGCAGCATGCTATATGCAAGATACCGATGTTGTGACTCAGGTGCCTATGACCCGAAGCACAACCATATTAAAAACCCATCGATATATCGCCCTATGCAATATATCGACGTGACACCAATTTGACCCTGAAAATTAAAATTTATTTTATTTTCAACTTAGGTAGCTTAAATTTCATTTGCATTTAAAAATGCATTTACGTACTGCAACAACATGCAATTTTGCGTAAATTGCATTTTGTTATCAGGCATACATTCCGTTCACACGGCATGTATACTTACCTACATGCAGTACCATGTACATACATACATACAATCATTCCGTCGGTCGAGTTGAAATAATTACTTCCACAATACACAAGTGCATATCGGGTTACGCTTCTGTATTAATGCATACGCACTGTATCTAAACTTTTTGTACTTTCCCACGTACGATTTTTCACGTCGTGGGAAGGTAATAGAAAAGAAAAAAAGACAGCTTTTATGGGTACCTGGGGGCGGTAAGCCCAATCCTCGGAGAGTTTTTTTAATCCGTCTAAACCAAGAGTTCGGCTCCCCCTTTTATTTATATATACTAAATTATATTCCACGATATAAGAAAATTTGCAAAAGTTCCTATTTGGATAACTAAAAAATGTGCTTAATAAGATCAGAGTGAATTGTATTCTGCGTGATTTCCGTGATATAAGAAAATCTGTGGAAGTTAGGATTGATGAAAGACAATTTGTTAAATTGTAAAATTTATATAAGGAAAATCGTGAAGATTAACATTTGGATTCTTAAAATTGTAAAAAAAATACAGATCATATTCCAAACCGTATTTCTTTTCATAAGTGAAGATTGAAAAGTTGAGTGCTCTCCTTAAGGAGCACGGCACCCAACATAACGCCGACAGATATAGCGGTGGTGACATTCGTCCACACGGTTAAAGTGCTGACATGATTGCCAGAGCTGAAGACTCTAACCTGATTGTGACTGAGGTCCGAGAAAAGAAATCGAAAAAGAAGAAGAAGAGTGAGAAAAATGTGATTGAAGAGTGAAGAAAGGCAAAATTTGGTGGAAAAGGGATCGAAAAAGCAAAGCATCAAAAGCAGGAGAAGTTTTTTCTTTTAAGAGAATGAGAAGAAAAAGCCACGGCATTTGTTTCGTATCGGAATTTCGTACGGGAGACCACAATTAATCAGAATTTTTTCAAGAATATTTCTACATTAATAGCAATACGAGTTCCAGCGAACGGTTTCCAGAATTCGCCTGAAACATTTTCAAGAATATTCCTGCTTTTGATGTCATAGGATTCCAGCGAGGGTCACAATAGTAGTTTCGGAAAGTTACTTTAGTTCCAAATAAAATTCATCGACCACAAAGGGGCTTATTAGGGTGTATGCCAACCAGACTTTTCGTTTGAAAAGTCGACTTTTCAATGAAAAGTAATCTCGCGAGTAGACTTTTCAACGACAATTCAATACTTTTCCTTATCGAAAGCAGAACCATGTCTCCCGAAAATTTTAATGAATGAACGCTGTTTTGACGTATGAAATGACATACTTACATGAACATGGCGGAAAAAATGAAAACAAGACGATATTCTGAGCGTTGTAAGTAAAATTTTTTTAAATATTCAACCGATAATTCAAAAAATTACTAATGATTTATAGGGTCTGAAGACAAAATTGGAAAACTAATCGAGGAAAGGATAAAAAGGGAAAAAGTTATTCACAAAAAAAAACTTTTGATTTGAACAAATGTCAATACAACGTCACGTGAAAAGACTCCTCTTGTTTGGCACAAGCAACTTGATCTAGTACATTTTTACCGAACTTTTCAAAAGAAAAGTCCGGTTTGGCACACATCCTTAGTCGTCGATGGTGAACTTATCACCGGGGAATTGATGGAGTAGGGCTTCTGAATTTTTGATTGGCTGACCTTGAAGAAACTCCTGAGGGAAGTACCTGGCCTGGCTAAGTAATAAGCTCCATATAATATCTGCATAGCAAACAGTATAAAAAAATCTGAGGAGTGGCGATCGGTATGCCGTGTAGTACAGACGTGTTTGCTTGAGCTGTCGTGGGAATTAGTGTGGGTCATGGACGCCGGCAGGATTTTGTGTAAGGTGGTGCATGTGAAAATTATTATTGATTTCACCAAATGTTCTACATACATATTGCGAATTTATCTTTCAGCCACCTTTGTTTAACATTGTTTTAGCCTTCAAAAAAATTAAATTTTGATTTCAGGAAATACCCGTTACAAAACAATATTTTGAATTTACGAAAAAAAACATCTCAGTAGGCTGATGCTCAGAACTTTTGAGAATCAACTTTTACTTTCATTAAATTTGCATACGCATCAAATTCAGTTGGTTTGCTTTTTGCGTCAAATTAAGTTGTTTTGCTTTTTATATGTATAAAAAAGTTGTGTAAAAATTTGAGCTATTTTTAGTGTCCTGTAGTGCATTTTACGAAATTAAAATACCATTATTCTAAATACTACAGAAGTATAAAGTTGAAAAGGTTCTACAGTTTTTATAAGGTAAGTAATATATATGTCTTTTTAAGCGCTATTTATTTCCTAATTTAAACTTCTATTCTATACAAACAAAATTAAGCCCAATGAGTGATATACGGAATTTTTTAATCAAGAATAAAAAACGTAAAGTGGACGAGAATGAAGGGAATCCACTTTCATCTGCTCCTGCTCCGTCATCATCAGTAATGTTATCGATTTCCACAACGAGTTTAGAAGAACCTGTATTAAGTGATTTAGATATTGGTATATATATAAAAAAGGATATGAATGACGAAATGCGATATAAACTTTTAAAAACACAATGGATACCAAGTGTAGAATATAATTTTAAGAAGGATGTTGACAGTGCAGCAAAACGAGCATTTCGACTGGAATGGTTAACTTTGTATCCATGGTTATCGTACTCCGCTGCCGAAAAAGGACCGTTTTGTCGGATTTGTGTGTTATTTAGACCTGTAGCGCATTCCAGTTTATTAGGTGCTTTTATTGTTAAACCATGCATACAATATAATAAATTTAATGAATTGGCAAAATCTCATGCATGCACCCAGTGGCACCGTGAAGCAATAATGAAATCAGAAAATTTTATCGGTGTAATGACAGGAAAACAAGTAAGTGTGTACCAAAGCTTAAATAATGCTTACGACAAAGCAATTCAAGAAAACAGAGTAAAACTGCGATCCATTATAGCTTCGATCATGTTTTGTGCTAGAAATGATTTGCCTCTTCGTGGTAAAACAGATCAAGGATCTGTATTTACAGAGTTACTTCATTTCCGAGTAAGTTCTGGAGATACAATTTTGCAGCAGCATTTGGAATCCGGGGCTAAAAATTCGTTATATATATCCCATCAATCACAAAATGAAATTATTGAAGCTCTGGAGAATGTACTGCGGGAGAAAATTATTAAAGAAATTAAAGAAGCGCAAGTTTTCTCTGTTCTAGCTGATGAAACAGCAGATATAGCAGGAATAGAACAGATGTCTATTGGAATTCGCTACTTACATCAAGATCAAAACAATATTTTCAAACTTCATGAAGAATTTATGGGATTTTCTTCTCTCTCTGAATTAGGTGCCCAAGCTTTATCTAAGGTAATAATGAAAGCATTACAAGATTTCGGTTTAGATATGAACCTCTTGGTTGGGCAAGGATACGATGGCTGTGCTACCATGTCCGGACATATAAGTGGTGTTCAAAAAATAATAGGGGATTTGTATCCAAAAGCAATGTTTTTCCATTGTGCAAATCATAGATTAAATCTTGTAATAAATGACACCAACGCAGTAATTGAAATCAGAAACACGGTGGGAACTATAAAAGAAATTATAAAATTCTTCCGGGATTCTACTCTAAGAAGAAATATGGTTCCAAATATTCCTTTACTCTGTGAAACTCGCTGGTCAGCCAAACATAAGGCAATACGTATTTTTAAACTTAATTTTATAGAGATAATGAATGGTTTGGAAAAGTTGACCACAAGTATGAACTGCCAAACAAGACAAAAGGCACACCATCTTTACGTTGCAGCAACTAGCAGTAATTTTGTTGTAGCTCTGCACATAATTGCTATGTATTCATCTATACTAGAACCCGTCACTAATCAGTTGCAGGGAACTCAACTTAATCTGCAATCTCTAAATGAAAAAATTGGCGACCTAGTAAAGATTTTAAACTGTCATAGAGAAAATTCAGAAGAAGAATTTGCCACAATTTTTCAGGAAATTCAAACTTGTTGCAACTTATTGAATATTGACCTGAAATTGCCTCGATTAGTGAAACGAATGACACACAAATCAAATCAACCAGCACATTCTGTGGAAGAATATTATAGAAGATCAATATTCATTTCTTATTTAGACTCTATTATTACATCATTGAATGAACGTTTTTCTGAAAACCATAAAATACCTTTTGCGCTCCTGCAGCTTCACCCCCGTGAAATGAAATTGTTAACAAAGCAAGAGTTTATAAAAATTGTTTCAAAAATTGAAAATTTCTATGGAACATCATTGTTGGAAAACTTTATTGTTGAAGCCACAACATGGTACGAAACTTGGGCTCAAAAAAACCTAGATCCATCAAATATTGAATACATTGATTTATTGGAAAACGCCAAAAGTTTTTATCCATCAGTTTTCCAAGCTATTAAAATTGGCATCACACTTCCTATAACAACATGCACGGTGGAACGCTCATTTAGCACATTGAGAAGAGTGAAGACTTGGACAAGATCAACTATGTGCGAACAACGATTGTCGGGCTTATGTATGATGAGTCTCCATAAAAAAAGAACTGTTGATAATGAAGATTTTATAACCGAAGTAATTTCAAAGTTCGCGGAGAAGCCGCGTAGGTTACAATTATTATTTAATAAAGATTAAGAATAAAGAAAAATTATATTTTTTTATTTTTAATGCTTAAAAAAGTAAAAAGATGAAATATTTTACAACCAAAGGTGGTGCAGTTGCACCACCTTGCACCATACTGCCGGCGCCCTTGGTGTGGGTGATTGATTGATGCTGGCTGAAGTAAAGTGAATTGAGTGAATTGAGTGGAATCGTTGTTTTTCTCTGGTGGAGAGGGTTTAATTTAATCTAATTTAACTTAATCCAATAAAACCCAGTGATTAAGTGGGTGTCTTTAGTCTTTAGTGGTTAGTTTTAAAAGTGAATTTCTGTGAAAGAAAGTGAGGACGCCGAGTTGGCATCAGGCGCCATTTCACGAAAGCTAGGCAAGAATTTGTGTATGCGATTGTGCGTATGATCAGAGTTAAGTCAAGTGAACTCGGTTCGACCTGGGTGCATTGCTAGTATATATATTTTTCTTTCTCATTTATTTATTATTTTAATGCATGTTGAGCTAAAACATAAATTTAATGGTTCGGGTCGTGTGTGAAAACACAGGTACCTACAAGATCTCATCACATATTAGTGTATGGGGTTGGGTTACATTGTGTGTTGTGGTACATTGTATGTGTGGTGTATTGTAATGGTGTAAGGGTGTAGGAATTCCCTCGTCCATATTGATAAACCAGCGTAAGTGCAAAGGTAAGCGTAAAAGGTAAAACGCAGGGGGTGCAGTTGTGTGGGGTATTGCAACAGTGTAAAGGGTCCCTTGTTCTCAGTAATAAGCCAGTGTAAGTGTAAAGGTAAAAGCGAAAGTGAAAACGAAATTTAAAGTGCAGGTTCAGTGAATTGCTCAGGAGTGGATGAGGTAAGGACGCCGAAGGAGGGGAACGGACAGGAACAAATGGATGGGTCGACTAGCAGCGGGGAAGTATCACTATGTCTCTGTTACAGCTTTACTTTTTCTATTTTATTAATTATTCCGTAATATATGTATTTAAATATCTAAAAAAAAGGAAAAAAGATAAACATATGCATTAATTAAAATCCTTCCTTTCCAATTAGTCCTTTCTGAATTAATTTCTGATTTTATTTTATTTTTATGTGTTTTCTTGTGTGATATAGTAGTTAGATATGAGCTGCTGATGCGGTTATACGCCCAGCTTATTCCAAATACCTTCATCCTTAAGTATTTAGAGTAGTCAGGGGGTATGGCTAAGCCTGGCCGCTAAACCAGGATCGGTGTAACGCTGGGCCATATCTTCAATACATACATACATACATACAGCAAAGAGTATAAAAAAATCTGATAAAATAGTCGTCAAAGTACACATCCGAAACGTGCAAACGTTCGTATTATAACACGTGAAGGAAGTAAGGTGTCGAAAGAACCCAAATCGGCTACGAGTTCAATGGATTATTCATCAATATTAATGTCGTAACTTTCATGTATATTCAGTCAATTTTTTTATAGTAATTTAATTTCTAGCATCAAGTACCTTTAGACTCTTTATGTTCTCATACACTCAAAAAAATACATATTATGGTTGATTACACCACATATTATATATAAGAAAGAACTATAAAATAAGATACAAAAAACCACGTATTATGTGTTATTTTGTACCATATTTTATGTTTTTTTCTTCTATATAATATGTAGTGAAGCCAACCATAATATATGATTTTTTGTACCATATTTTATTGTTCTTTCTTTTATAATGCCAAGTGTCGAACAGGAGGACCGGCAGCATACCAATAATTCTGCAAGAAAATAATTCCGGCCATTTTGAAATTGTGAAATTTTTGATCGGAGGGTTGTGCAGTTGTTTACATGCGATTTGAGGTGATAATATTATAATTTAATTGTCATTACATAATTAACTTGTTTGAACACGTACACAACTAGCCTCGGTAGTCATATAAGGAACTAAAGCGTAGAAAAGTTAATAATAACACGTCTAGTGACAAAAGGTAGCAAATTCTTTCCTTTCCTAAAACTGCTCGTGTGGGTTGGCCCATAGGAAAATTAGTTTTCAGAACGCATCTTGCGCATACAGTCCAGTACAGACGAATTCTTCAGAAAGTAAAAACATATCAAATTAGTTATAAACACATAGAAATAAATATAAAAATCCACTTTAACGATCTAACTTGTTATTCTCAAAATAAAAAGATGGTAACATTTTTTGTTTGTTTTTGTTTTTTGTTTTGTATGTACATACATCGGTTACTCCGAAATGACTCCATCCCGTTGAATGAAATGGTTATATTATAATATAATTAATTTTTTTTAAATGGCATATCAATGTAGCGATAATTTGATGGCAACTCATCAATATTCTTATTCGCATCGATTTTAATATTCTTTTTCTCACATAAGAGAAAAGGAAATTTTAGAAGAGAATTGCAAAATAGACTAGACTGCTTTCTCAGCTGACACTTCTATATATATATATTTTTAATTTATACTTTTGTGTGTAATAGGATTGTTAATATCTTCGTGTACTCTACTACATTTTTTTATTACAAAGAGTCTGTACATGTGATGCAATTTTATTTGTATAACTTACAGTATACCTATTTATTTGGTTTCCTAACTCATTCTTAAAATTTCTACACACACCTAGCTATATAAACGAAAGAACAATCAAAGATGGCACAAAGAGAACGTTTTATGGTTGATTACACTACATATTATAAAAGAATAAAATATGGTACAAAAAAACATATATTATGGTTTGTTAAATTATATAGTTGTATACTATAGCTATATACATATAGCATAGCTAAATGGTTTACCCAACCATAATATGTCGTTTTTGTACCATATTTTGTTGTTCGTTCTTGTCTATAGGCCGGCCCCAAACTAAAAAAAAAAGAAATTGCGAGAGTAGGCTTCTGACAATTGGTATTGGTATTGCTGTTTGGTTGTTTTTTTCAAACTGGTCACAAAACCAACAAAAGGAAAATTTGTTTTCAGAAGGCATCTTGCGCATACAGGTGTAATGGTCAGTCTTATGTATTTGTAATGTACAGAAGACTCCTTCAGAAAGTAAAAGCATAAGAAATTAGTTATGACCATTTAGAAATAAATGTGAATAGCCACTTTAACGATCTGACTCGTTATTCTTAAAACAAAGAGATGGTAATATTTACTGGAATTCATCTAGAGTATCGTAAAATTTGGAATTTGTGTATGTACATCGGCTACTCCGAATTGACTCCACCTATTTGAATTAAATGGTTATATAATAATATGTTATAAAATAATTTCGATTTTTATTTTTTTGAATAACAGAAGAAGAAATTGATCAGGAAGCGTTTGAAAACTTGGAATTTACTACGGTTAACGATATAATTCAAAAAGCGGAGCCACGTCAGAAATTTTGGAATAAATATAGAGAAAAATTTAAAGATGTAAGCATATATATTATATGTATATATAAAAGAATTTTAAAGTGGTTCGAAAACTACACTCAGAAAAATTCATATAATAAGAACAAAGAAAATGTATATTTAATTTGATGAAAGTTGGTTTTTCAAATTTTTAATCAAAATTTTCTTTAAGTGGATGAAATTTTACAAAATGCAAAGGAAAATAAACTCATTCTGAATCATAGAGCCTTCTTCAATACAATGGGAATAGTGTTGAAGATAAGACGAAAATTTAATACCTTCAAAAACACTAATAGAGTTAAAATATTATAATGGTTCATAGTAACAAGTTATATTTTCTTAAGAAGAAAGTAATGAAGATTTTTATTAATACCAGTTTCTTTTGAAACTATTGACTTAATTTGCCTTGAATTAAAGGTAAAATCTTCAGAAACAAGTGATTCATTTCTTTTTAAATAAAGCCACGAATTTGAAATAAGGACAGAATTTCGTTACAGCAAATAATACTTCGTCATTTCAAACAAATCTTCCTTTGCTTGCTAAACCATACGAAAGATTAATGATCATGGTATAAAAACTAGGAAACGGCTTAATTGGGAAGATATTTCATCAAAACAAAGAAATCGGTCTTTATTTTGGCCAACGTTTTTCTTAAAATCGGTTTTTATTTTGATAAACCTTTTCTTAAAACAAAGAAATCGGTTTTTAATCTAATAACGCCCTACAATAAATGATTAGTCAGTTCAGTTAAACGGAAAGTACTACATTCATTGTTATTCAGCCCATCGTTGAGTGCAGATAACAGTGTAAATTTATTCAAAATTTAGATCATGGATGATTCCAGTCTGATGGACTTAATGAGTTTATCTGTATAGGAAACGACAATAGTGCAGAAAATATTGCTGAAATTCAAAATAATTTTCCTTCAGAAATAATAAAAAGCAAAAACAGTGTAGTGCAAAACGAAGAACTTTGTAAAGTGTTAACAGATTTTAAGGGAGCTGTATTTCTTAGAGAATTCATTGGTAAGTTTTTCTCAATAATTCTATTCGTATTTTTGTGTTTCTGTATATACAAGCGAAGTTTTTTTTATGTTACAGAAAACAATAAGTTTCCTACTTTCGATCGACACGAGCACTCTATTCAGTCATCAAATTTGAGCAAACAATGGGAGTCTGTACACCAAAAGGACAGCTTATTATAAAATTGTATGAAAAGAATGGTTAATTGAGCACGAAGTATCGTCGCATTTTAGGAGACATAATTATTCAGGAAATTCAACAAAAAAACATTAATGCTACACCAAAATATTTTAGTCGAATATCGGATGAAATTAAAATTGTAAAATTGTTTCCCAAAGAAGATAAGGTTAAATATAATATTATTTGTATATAAAAGATTAAATATTTTGAAGTAAATGTATCAAAATATATTTCAGGGTATTTTTTTCTCTTATATTCCAAGGAAAAAACCTAAAAGGATTCTATATGCAAACTAACATAATTATCTTACGAAATTAACACAAGAAGGTTTATTACCCAAGAAGCTCCATTTAAATTCGCTACCATCAACATCAAGAGAATTGCAAACGGAGTCCCAAGAGAATCCAAGTAATTTTAAATATATTGATTATAAAGTTGATTGTAAATATAAAATTTTCTAAGTGAAGATATCATAAATGATAAAAAAAGGTGGCAGTATAAAACGTCTCCTGAGCACGAAATACATTGCAAATGGAAAAATACAGCTCATTATCGCCTAAACACGTTCAAGAACAAAGAAGTCACATTAGTTAACATTTTTAAAGAATGGATTTTATATGAGCAGCATTTCGGATATAGTTTGGTAGGATTTATATGAAACTAAACAAATTTGTATTTAATTTTTTTCCCCAATAGATAAACATCGACTTCGAATTTTTATTCCAGTCTACATGTAATCATTTAATAGAACGGTAGATGATTTTATTGACCGCATCCTGCCACTTATGCATAGAGATATTAAGGACGGAAACAGTAGAGAAATACTTCAGCGTCTTCAGAGTTTGGAAGGCCTGTCAAAAGTTATCTTGGGTTATAAAGAAAAAGGCATATTGTGATCTAAAATTTTAAACATTTTTTAATTGCAGATACAAACAGTTTGGTTGTTTTTATGCTTCTTCATTCCCTACTTGTGCTAACACTGCCAGTATACAGGTGCGACGAAGAAAGAAAAAAATCTCGGCTTACCAAAGCGACGATCTGTGACTCATGTAAGGACTTCTAACGACTACAACAACAAAGTTGACCAATTACGGAACAAGGACACATTGCAGTCTATTATTATCGCCATAGGAGAGGATTATTTTAATTTGACTGATTTTTATGTTTTTATTTACAATGTAAACTATAAGCTACCTACTTTTGTCGAGCGGTAGATGTATGTTTTAAATCGTTCCAAGTTTTCGGTTTTCAATATCCGAAACAGGCCCAACTAGTACGGACTTTTATCAAAAAATAAAGCTTTTCAAATGTCCGGTCCTTTGAAATATTTATGGACATTCAAGTTCGAATTAAAACATAGATTATCTATATGAGAAACATAAATTCTAGAGTTAATGTACTACTTTCAGTAGCGATTAGGTCAAGCCTTAATTTTACTGAGCAAATTCTTTCTTTTAATGAAACAGAATGGTTCCCTATTGGTGTTGAAATTAACATTTTGAATTCTAAATACTATATTCAAATTAAAAACGAATTTCAAAAGGAAGATTTATCCGTTGGGCAATTGCATTAATTACTGTGGAACAAAATATAAGATAGGGCATTTGGTATACGACAATTTAACTGAAACGAAGGTTTTCAAGATATTTGAGATTCTAGCGTATACCTACAAATAATAATGAAATATCTTTATTTTGTCAAAAAAAATGAAGTTCTTAAATTTGATAACCATTTGGCAAGTTACATCTTGGGGGATATAAAAGAAAATATTGTTGTCAAATCATTAAGAACTCTTAAAAATCCTCCTGGTTCAAACTATCTCACACCATCAGGTGAAAGTGTATTAAGAATCAAATCGTATTACTAATAAAGTCTTGCAGATAGTTTTTCGCACTAGTATGTATTATGTTTAGGTTAATATTACAATATATTATAATATTTCAAATAAAATTTATAAAAAAATGTAATGTTTTATTTATTTTGAATTTTTTTTTTTCAATATGGAAAAAATGCCAAAAATTGAATGAAATTGGGTATTATAGTTAGAAAAAATAACGTCTTCAAATTAAAGAAAAGCAATAGGGTAAATTGCTTTAAATTGCTGTAAGGTTTAAATATACCAAAAGAAATGATATCATTGTGTCAATGAAGTGCATATCTTCAAATTAAAGACATATTGCCCCTAACAACACATAAATTATTTAAAAATTTCCTTATTCGTACAAATATATGTTCTTAAATTTAACAGATGCGTTCATAAGGTTAATGGAAATGAGTTTTTATTTTAAAGAAAACTTTCCCAAAACGTAAGAAGAGTAACATTGATACAATGAACAAATGGTTAATAGATTTTATGTAAAACATTTCTTTATTCTAATAACTTTCTTCATCGGCTCGTATTCAATTCCAATTTTCCTTAATTGTATAGCTGTTTTTTCTTAATTGTATGATATATTTTTCTGAGTGTAGAACCTTGTATGCAGGTTCAGTAAATTATGATCGAAACTTGTGCTAATGCAAAATTTAAGAGTTTTCAACAGTTACAGCTGCAGTGGCTTAAAATAATTCGAACTAATTTTGTTTTACTACCCGCTTTTGATTTAACTTCACATTTTTATCAATCTTTAAATTTTCCTTTGCATACTAATTTATATATGAGATATATTAAAATTTTGATATTACATTAAAAAAATCATCAAAATTTGTTCATGTTTACTGGTCGTTCAATCCAGTAATAGTCTTTTTTTGTTATTGCTATTTTCGATTTTCAGAGTGACTAATTTTCGTTTTCCTTGTGTTTGAAATATGACTACCAGCATCATCAACGTACCAGTAAACAACAAAATCATTGCAAGATGACTAGACGAGCAGCAGACCTAAAATCAGCAACGGTGTTCTTTTGTCATTATCCAAACCCAAAGAGTACTAATTTATAATAAAATTCAAGTTCTTTGCTTCTTCTATACATATATACAAAAATTAATTGTTAAAATCTAACGTAATTACACATACATCTTCATAGTAAATTCCTAACTGCTGTTGATCTTTTTCATTTGTGAGTTTTTGTCAATTTACTATCACTAGTCGTCTAGCTGTAGACCATTTAACGTCGAAATAAAATAAGTTTTCTATGAAAGTGACTTTTTTGATTTATTCTCCTAAACCACCACATCCTGGCAAACATTTTGGTTCTTCGAGCCGGCTATAAGGAGATAAGGATAAATAGTGATCATAGAAAAATCGCGAGCTTTCGCAAACGGAATCATTTTTCGTAATTCTCTCGGCATCGTCTTTGCGGTCGCGGCCTTTGTTCAAAGGAATTATATTCTATTTCCGTCGTTAGAAAACGCGTTCGAGAAAGATCAGTGACTTGAAGTACTTTAGTGACTAGATATATGTATGTATGTAGGATCCTAACGAACAGACCCAGAATACCGACAATATGGCAGCACCAGTTTTTAATGAGTTTGACGAGGCTGAACAAGGCTAAGCCATCTTGTTTTGCCTTCTTCTCAACGTGACTACCGACCGCATCATACGTTCTAAGAGTATCATATTGTAAATTGTGCGAATAAAGTAATTCAAAAGTAAATATACAACATCTATCCTGATTCATATCCCCAAAATCCCACATGTATGTATACAGTGCTAATTGGAATATCGCGTGGTACACCTGTTTATATTAAAAACGTCCAGTTGAGTGCTAACTGAATTATCCCGTGCTATAAAACGTGAAAAGAAAGAAAAGGTAATTATATTGATTCAGTCTGCATATAGTTTCATCAAATCTAGTGATTCTGATTAAAAACCCAAAGTGAGCTTATGTACCTACAAATACAATGCATGCATGTTATTCTCAGTGACTTTGAATTTATAAAAGTTAAATCGTGAAGAATTCATAGCTTGTTGCATAGGAAAGTGACGAAATCTAACGGAACAATCAGATCATTGATTACATGCATTGAGACACTGGTTTGATATTGACAATTCGTACGGATAGTAAGTAAGTTCGTTCCACTTTATTAGTACATGACATATATGTACATCCACACTGAAAAAATAAGTTTGTGATAAATACAAAAAGTAGTCTGTTAATTTTGGTTCATTTCATTAAACAACTTTTTGTTAATATAACCAACTGATCATGAAGAAAACAAACCCCCTAACGGACTTTCGATACTATATATATATGTAGTTTGTAATACTTAGTTTGTAGCATTTAAAAACTGTTTGTAACAATTCAAAACTCTCCGTCATATATACAATGGCATATTATAAGTGTTTGTTTCAACTACGATCTGTTTGTAAATGATACAAATTTATATGAAACCTATAGATAATTAGACGGAATTCAGCAAGTTACCAGTTGGCTTTAAGTACTTGCCGAGTGAGGTGTTCATTGAGTGCGTGATTTGTTGAACAAGCGGTAAATAAACAGTAATACAGTTAACAATAAGAATTTATATTTGGCTTTAAGTATACTTACCGAGTGAGGTGTGCATTAATTAATTGTGATAAATTATTAAAGAAGTGGTAAATAAGCTAAGGTAAGTGTTTTCTAATTGTTTTATGAAATATTAACACAGGATTGCCCAAAGAATTCATTTTGACTGCTTTTTAATTTCGTTTAGAAAAAAAAAATTATATGTTATAACATAGAATTCTAAGACTTTTTATACATGACATAAATGCATTTATTAATAGTTGTATTTATGTATGTTTTATACCTATATTGCCCAAAAGTAGTCATTTTGAGTCCTTGGGAAATTTAAATTAATTAAATGAATTTTATTATTGAATTTCTTAAATTTTTTGTATGACTTGTTCGCCCCTGTATTGCAATTTCATGAGCAATGAGTTGAGCAATAAGCATTAATTTCTACTTAGAAATTTACAGAAAATGTTTCGGTGGAATTATTCACTTTGGTGGCCGACTGGAGTTATTTTGAGATACAATACTTTCATGTGTGCAGTTGACGGCCTCAAAAATGTATACAAATTCTAAAGAATAAATTTCCAGCAAATTTCTAAGAAAAAAATTGATGGTTTTTAAATTAATACCAAATGACATTACAAATTATTTTTTCTGCTTTAGTTATTCTTTCACAATGCTGTCATTTTCACTGCTTTTGGGAAATGTAGGTATATACTAAATTTCAATCTTTCTAGTGTTAATTTAATTTTTTATAATATTTTTTTAACCGTACACCTAAGTGATTGCAACAAATTATTAATTATAATTATATATATATAATTATATATATATATATATAATTTTAATTTGAATAAAAAGTGTTCGTATACTAACAGAAAATTTTAGGATTCAATTTAAAACAAGAATGTTAAAATTCCAAAATTTCCATTTAAAAACCCTATATCTGCAGTGCTGGGTCAAGTACAATTCTCATTAAACATGTGTTAGAAAGAAGTTTTATGCATTAACCAGCGTGTTATTATAAAATATTAGTTAAGTTACCATTACTGATTGTGAGTTATTAACTTTTTTATAATATCAAATCTGGTCTTTCAATGAATTTATCTCCATTTGTTGTTTTCAGATGACAAATATAGAAAACATTGAAATTATTGACTCTGAAGCAATGATGACGGAATTAATGATAAACTGGGGTTTTCAAGAGTATATAGAAGATTTTAAAAGTACTTTGATTTCTAGTTCGGTTCAAGCAAACACATATATTATTTATATTATTTTTTACATAGAGCGTGAAATTGATTACGAATGCTTTCTGAATTTGGAAGAAGAAGATTTAAAAATACTTTTCCCAAATGAAAAACTAGGCCGGCGAATAAAATTTAGGCTTCGTTTAAATGAGTGGAAGAAGCGAAATGTATGGAACACATATAATTTCTAATATTTAAAACCTATTTAATACATATATATATTTTGAAAGTAGAATTTAAATACTGTCAGACAAGAACCGGAGCCTTGGTTCATAAGCGCTCTGAATAGTGACTCTATAACTGGCACACCAACTTCTTCCAAAAAACCTGCCAAAGTGGACAATTCAGGAGCCAATCTACCGGTATTATAAAAGAAAAATGTATGTGTATACAAACTACATTATATTGGAAATTCCGTAATTTCAGAGCCTAGAAGAAATATTAGATTGCGCAAAAGGAAAATTTGTACAGGAATATTTTAAAGTTAATGGTCGGTTAAATGCAGAATCCAGACAGAAGTTAGTTGAATGCATTAGTGAATATTTTATAAATGCTGAAAAACCAATGACAAAACTTATATTTGAACATTGCTCGCTCGAAATAGTTAATATGTTTCCTAAAGAATCTACTGTATGCTGTCTAAATTTAAATTTTTAGAATTATATAATTTAAAATTTTTCTAGGAGACTTATTTCATAGCAAAGGCCAAAAATAATAGCCTGAAGGGAAAGCTGTGTAATCGATACTATAATGACATACGAAAATATAGGAACTTGGATATGTTTCCTCGACTCATTAGTAAAAGAAAGTTGTTGAATGAGGAGGAATACACTGATCCGGTATCAGCACATCCATCACAGGCAGGCACCGAACAAAAAGGTTAAATTGAAGTCAACGTTTGATATTTCCTGAGTAGTATATGTCTTAGACCCTATCATTTGATTTATATTATTCGAATTTATGACAAAATACTACACATTAGCTTTATAGTGTTTTACCTAGAAATCTAAACAAATTTTTATTTAATCCTTTTATCAATAGATATTGCAGATCTTGAGCAATCGCGAATTTGGTTAAAATTTAATGATCACCCTTGGCCCGAAGTGATCAGTAAGTGGGAAGAATGTTTCTCAATTAGAAGAAGTAGCTACTCTACGAAAAAAATTCAGGAAACAGTTTTGGATTGGCCTTTATTGAAACATGCTCTTGGATACACATTGGTATTTACCAGAAGAAATAGATAATTTTATGAAAAGATTAGTACTTATATGTTTCACAGATTGAACTAGATTTCAATAGAATATATCCGAATAAAGGTCTTGCTATTTTTACAAAGTGGGCTGAATTTTCAACTAAAATCTTGCCAGTATATGAAAAACAAATAAAGGACTCCTACTCAAAAAATTTACTAGTGAAACTTTTATCAAAGGATATTACCGATGGTAGTTTCATAATTTTTTATTCCAACAAATTATTTAATACACATTATTTTAACAGATTATAAAGATTGTATACTTGCCGCGCTGCTGTGTTCAATTTTATTATTAAGGGGTAAAATCGGCGTCTGGAAGCCTTCTATTATCGAAACAATTCAAAGTTTTATTCTAACTGTTGAGGTAACCCTACTTGACGCCAAATGTGAAGAATATTTATTAATACAGATTTTATATTATAGGAGAAATGTCAAGTGCGGGATAAATTAGAGGAAATTTCTCAAAGATGTTTAAATAATAACTTAACTTTTCAACCGCTAATCATTGCAATTGGAGTAGATAGCATCTCGAATACTGAATTCAACGTTTATTTCAACGGAATATCTTACACCTTCACCAGTTTTCAGAAGGCATTAGATGTATGCTTTAAATTGTTTCATGCACTCGAAGCAGAATATCCAAGAGAATCGAAACTTGTTTGGACCTTCATACAAAGGTATTTTTATAATATAGAAACTAAATTAGATATTAAGTCTTCTAGCGTAGCTTCATTAATAGCCGATTTGTCATAATGTCATTAACTTGCTATTCATGTAAAAAGTTATACCAAAGTACTAAAACTCTTTCGAAACATTTAAGAGACATTCACAATGTAAACTCTTCAAGCTTATTTCCATGTGGCCAGCCTAATTGTCCTAGAGTATTTCAGTCAATGCGATCCTTTCAAAAACATCTCAAAACAGCTCATCCATTAGATGCATTACAGCCTAAATCAAATTTGAGTGAGAGCTCTTTAAAAAATTCAATAAGTAATAATTTGTGTAAAAGCCCTGTAATACAATCAGAAGAAAATAGCACGATTCCGGTAAAAACTTCAGAGGAATCCCTATCTGGTCTGAAAGATTCCTTGTTCTTGTTTACAATGAAATTATATAATGAAAATAGTATGAACCGCAGGCAGGCAAGACAAATTTTGGATCATATATCTGATTCTATACTTAACAGGATAGCTGACTTTATGGAAGACTTTATCAATGAGCCTGCAGAAATGAATCAGCTAATTGAAATTTGTCGAAAACCATTTAAAGATTATGATAGTGAACACAAAATATTAAGTAAGCTTGAAAGAAGCACTGTATACATAGAGCCCAAAGTATATCCTCTATTATACAACGGCCGCGAATTTAATAATGCTACAATCGTATCTCCTAGTCTCTCACTTAAAAAGTTTTTAGAATTACCTTCAGTTTTTGATCGTTTGATAAAATATGTTCAAGACATTAAAACCGAAAAGGAAAATTTTGTTAATTTTATTCAAGGGAGTGTATGGCAGGAAAAACTTAAAAGTTCATTACCACATGAAATCATTTTTCCCATACATCTATACTTTGACGATTTTGAAACGGGAAATGCCCTTGGATCACATAGTGGTGCTCAGTCGATTTTAGGATGCTATTTGCAAATTCCCATTATTCCGCCAGAATTCTCCTCACAATTAGAAAATATTTTACCGGTTATGTTTGTTAAGAGTCGCAATAAAGTATTAGGATATCAACCAATTTTAAAACATTTAATAGATGAGCTAATTGAGTTAGAAGAGACAGGAATAATTATAACAATTTCCTCTGAAGAAGTGTCCGTTAAATTCAAATTGGGACTTATTTTAGGTGATAATTTAGGCCTTAATTCCATACTTGGATTCACGACTTCCTTTAACAGTAATTATTACTGTCGTTTTTGCACAGGAGCTAAAAGCGTGCTGAAAACCTCCTGTTCTGAAGATAAGTTATTATTAAGAAAAAAATCTAGTTATTTAAATCATTTAGATAAACAGCAATACGGATACAAAGATTTCTGTTATTTTAATAGAATACCCTCTTTCCATGTTCTTGATAATAAGGCTGTAGATATTATGCACGACATTTTTGAAGGTGTGTGTCATTATGACATATCCCGCGTTTTAGAATATTACGTAACTAACAGAATAATTAGCTTAGATGAATTAAACAAGAGAATTGAGAAATTTTTTGCAGGAACAGATATTAATTTTTCGCCAGTGAAATTAGAACACATAAAAAATTGTCATTTTAAAATGTCAGCTTCAGAAATGTATAGCTTTGTGCATTATTTCCCCATCATTGTTGACGGTCTTATTGTAGAAGATGAAATTTGGCAATTCATTTTAGCTTTACTTAAAATTATTGATATTGTTATGTTATTTGAAATTAGTAAACAGGATATTTTAGCATTGCAAATCACTATAGAAGAGCATCATGAACTTTATATTAGACTTTTTAAAGGGGAATTGAAACCAAAGCATCATTTTATTATCCATCTATTATAGAGGAATTGGGGCCTCTAAGAAAAATATGGTCCATGAGACTTGAAGGCAAGCATAAACAGTTTAAACTGGCTGCTTCTGTAACAACTTGTAGGAAAAATTTATGTAAAACTTTAGCAATTAAGTCCCAGCTGAAATTTGCATATCGTTTAATGTGCAAAACTGGGTTAAATATAAAAACAGAAGTGGGTGATGGGGATTCTATTATGTGCACTATGCTCCCTAAGTATACACATTTTAGTGCACTTTTACCAGGTTTTTTACGGGATCGTGAAATATTTTCAACTAAATTTCTTAAAATTGGGAGTACTACATTCAAGATTGGAATGGCTGTTAAGAATAACTTTGAACAACTTTATAAAATAATTTTTATAATCGTAGATGGTGATAATATTTTGTTAGGAATAGAGGAATTAAAAGTATTGGGTGTAATAAATTTTTGTTTCGAAATTGCTTTAACAGGGATATATTGCTTTAAAAGATTAGATGAAGTCACACATAATTCTACTTTTATTCATAAGCTAAAAACTAAATTACTTGTACGATTTAAAAACTAACTTGGATTAATACAGATTTAAATCGTGACTGCCATTCGAATGAAATTTGTATAAAAATTATTTTGAATTCGAATTTTTTTGTATTAACTATAAGAGAGAAATATTTGCAATTAATAAATAACTATATTCTGATATAAACTCTTTTCGGATTTCTACGATTAAATCTGCATATTATGTAGTCGATCTATTTTGTAACTGGCTTACTATTTTGTACCTGAATTACTAAAATTTTTCAAATATTTAATTATAAGATACTATAAGCTTAACTTCTAAAATGGGCTATTGAAATATATAAACTATAATTCTTTTAGTTTCTCACAAAAAGATGGTGTTTCATCTAATGGAGATATTCGCCATATTGATATCTCGTTTATTTTAATTTATGAACGAAAAATGTTTTTTTTTAAATATTATACATGTATTTAAATTCGTTCCTTCATCCGCGATGAAAGTAATCTCAAATCATTTAAAGCCATTACGCTATCATGTGGCGTTTACTAAGTAAATTTGCTATTGATATAATGTATTATAAACAATTTATCTAAATACTGCTTTAAAATATAAAAAAGAACAAATATACTTAAAAGTATCTAAAATTACATACAATTATAGTTTGTTTTCTTATAGAGTGTTGTTACTGTAATTCAAAAGTATTTCTTAAAAACTAATCATAATTATTAAATTACTATTAAATTAATAAAAATCATATATTTCTGTCTGAATTAAACATTATGCAAATACTATCTCGCTATTTTATTTATATTATGTCTTCAGGTAAAACATCTGCAAGTGTGAATAATTAATTAGTATCACATTATATATATTAATTCATAATGTGTCTTGTAACAACGTGAAAAGTGGGAGGCTTAATGATAAAACCAACTGTTGAGTTTGTCGTTATAAGGAACTATTTGTATAATTTACAAAATCCTTCGCAGTACATATAACAAACTGGTTGTAGTATTAATGAGCATAGTTCGTATTATCAAGCAACTCAGTTTAGTAATGGAGCAAACTAATTGTGGCAAAAACAGATAGTTCGTTTTTATAACTAATTGAACTTTGTGGCAGATTGTTGCAGTAACGAACTGAATGCTACAAACTGCATCTATAACTATAATGAAGTAGGCATTACAGTAACCAACAAGTTTGTTGGACCTAAAATTACAGATTAGTTTGTAGCGTGAACATATCGGATTAGTATGAGAAACAAACTTATTTTTTCAGTGCACATATACAAATTTACGTTCATTATATGACCGGCAGTAGAACATAATATTTCCTGTCCTCTATCTACAGCTGTACATATGTATATATTCGCCTTGTTATTATTGTACAGTGAGCATTTGCGAAACTAGCAGTCTACATACCTACATTTAAACGTAAAATAAAATAGTTTCTATTCTCATCAGAGTCGTAAATCAGTTGAATGCAAACTATATACCTACATATTAATTAACTAATACCTAATTTTCGCTACACCAATCCTTATTTGCATCGTACAAATGGAATCAGCAAAAGTTAAAGCGATGATATTTGCCGATCGCATTTCTAAATTTATAAAAAATGCATTCAAAACGGGCAAAGAAAAACGGACTGAAGGTTATCTGAAAGCACGAGTTCAATTATTGGAGCGATATTGGGACTCATTTCAGCTGGAGCACGAAAAATTGTGTGACTTTGCAAAGGCAAAGGAAATCAAAAGCGATAATTATTTTGTCAATGACACATTTTCCGATATTGAATGTGCGTATATGGAAGCTAAAGCTCAGCTGTTCGATGAGTTACAAGAATATCAGATCGTACCCACCTAACATCAGGAATCTTTAATGCATTCTACTATAACACCGTCTCAATCAGTTCAGTCTGTGAAATTGCCCAAAGTTAATTTGCCGACCTTTACAGGCTGTTACACAGATTGGGCCTCTTTTCGAGATACCTATGTCTCGTTAATTCATAAAAATGAGTCGTTATCTAGCATTCAAAAAATGAACTATTTGAAGTCTGCTGTGTCAGGTGAAGCTGCGCCTCTTCTCAAGCATCTTGCGGTAACTAGTTGCAATTATACCTCCGCGTGGAATATACTTACAGCACGATACGAGAATCAGCGTCTCTTAGTTAATTCATATTTGAGTGTTTTATCATCAACTCAGAGTATGTCTTCAGAAAATTCTAAAGAACTGCGGCGTGTTTTAGATAGTTTCACACAAGCAATACGGGCATTAAAGAATTTAAAACGTCCAACGAATCAATGGGATGATTGGCTCGTTTTCCTTTTATCTAATTAACTTGATCCCATTACTCGTAAAGCACTGCTACAACTGTGCCATCATTTGAATCACTGGAAACCTTTTTACAAGGTAGATTACATACCTTAGATGCACTCAAAGGATTGTCTAAGTCTGATAGAATTGAAAAAAAATCAACGCATGCTAATTGTCCGACTCAATATGCAGCGCGTGCATATCATACATCGTCCTCGAAGATTTGCATCTTATGTAAAGGCAGGCATATTCTCCTATTTTGTCCTGGCTGCAGAGCAAAGTCAATTTCAGAACGCCAAAGCTTTGTACGGAATCAAAATCTTTGCGCAAACTGTCTCAAAGTAAATCATTCTCTTCAAAGTTGTCCTTCAACGTATCGTTTCAAACATTGCAATGGAAAGCATCATTCTATGTTACATACCGAAAACCGGACAGCCATTGATTCTCAACCAGAAGCGTCCTCGCAGATAGTTACCTCTACTCCAAACGTGTTACATATTCAAGCTTCAATTTCAACAAAAGCTTATTTGTCAGGAAAATTGTTGCCAACTGGATCCATTATCTTAGCTACAGATGTAGTTGTGGTGCAAGCAGCAAACGGCCGTACCATTCGAGCACGAGCACTTCTAGTTTTTAAAAATCGTATGCATCGTGGGACTGGTATCATCGAGGGAAAAGTGTGTGAGTTTGTGTTTTTAGTATGTAAGTTTAATTTTAATTTTTTAATGTTTGTTCCGCGATGGAACAATACTTCTCATGTATAACTAATTATAAGTATAATAACCTTTTTGTAACACGGCATTTAGCATGGATAGACATGAACTGTAGCTACTAATACCAGGTAAATCGGGTTCGCGGGCGGGTATAGTACGCCGGTTATAGCATAACGTTTTGGAAACCTTTAACTGAATTAATTCAATGAATACGCGGAAAATACACGAAGATGCACCACCCGCTATCAAACTTTGACAGTTGTCGTCCACAAATAAATGTATTGGGAATGAGTCCCGTCAGAAACCTCCTTTTGAGGGGAAAGCACAGTGGCGGCGTATCCTCGTGAAATATTCATTTCATTAGCTGTACGCAAATGGTGGGAGCAGTGAGGTGTGACTCATGTTGTCCATCGTTGATAGATCGGGTATTGAAATGGCCTACATGAAATACTTAGATATATATAAATATATTCAATGTTAATTACTCTATATTTATATCGGATACATGTTGAATACCGTAAAATATTTATATTCGTAATATGTAGAGCAGTCAGTTGTTATCTTAATTATTTTATGATTGAAATAATTATATAAGGGTTTTGTTCCATGATTTCTTGTAGCGTGACATCACCAAACGGCGTAAACTGTAGGACACTTTACAATCGCTTTAGCGGTTTGCAATGACGCGACCCGCGCACACTCTTTCCGCGGCGCTAAAGTTAAAGTAGTGGCAGAGTACCTTTAGGTGGTCCGGTAAAAAAGTTGGAAGGACGGTGGTCGAAGGAGTGGATGAAAAAAAGAAGAAGAGTTTGGATAAAGAAAAAGGCGGGCTGGCTTTTCTCCGTTCTTTTCCGTTTTTTTGGGAGTCTGAACATTGTGATGGACAGTGGTCCAGGAATTTTCTTTGTGCTTATCTGCTGGGTGGTTAAGGCGAAGTAAACAGGACGGATATAAAAAGGAGTCTGCGCGGATCACGGATGTTTGCTGGGCAGGCTAAAAACAAAAAAATAGGCTGCAAGTCAACCTACGAGTTGGAACAGAAGCCAGCAACCCGTGGCCAGAGACAGGTTAAACAAATAAATAAATTTAAATAAAGAAAACGAAAGGAAGAAAAGCCCTCACCTTCTCAGGAAGTCATACGAGGACAGAGCCATGTGGAAAGATTGTACAAGCTAAGTAGCCATATTTATAGTATCTATTGTGTGTTTTTTCAGTATATATATTACGTTTGTTTGTCGTTTCGGGTATCGTCTTCAAGGGAATACATATATTTAGTGCAATTCGATTGCCTCTAGAATCACGTGGTGGTGGCACGCTAGACGAAAGCCGACAAAATCTTTTATAATTTTTAATAACCGTAAGGTTAACGGGCGGTTATGGTCCGTATTTGTCACTGGCCAGGTGAAGGCCCCTTTTATATGAGTCACATGTTCGTTTCCACATCCAGGATGTGACAAAATTACTTAAAAACCGATTACGGTGAAATTGTAAAGGTACACTACAATAAATTTAAAAAAGCTAGAAAATAAACAGAGAAATCTGTTCAAAACTGAATTTAAAATCAAAACTGAACGACTTCAACAAATATCACAAGAAGTAGTTCAAATTTACTCTACAGAAAATTCCTTATAACAACAAAACAAAATGTCTAGATTCAGGAAACTTTGGGAATGTTTCAACAGACGAAATTTGAGAGCGTCAATCAAATATTCTGAAACAATCGTCGAGTTAATGTACCGCATATTGTACATACATCGGTCGAAATTTCAAGTGTAAGATCGAATTTCAAGATCCAAGCCAAGAAATTAACAAAGGCAAATGTCTTGCCTGGTTCTTATCTTTCCGGTTTCTTTTTTTCCTTTTGTCTGATTGGTCAGTTAAGCGAACCAATCATAAAAAGTATTATATACTTTTTGCTGACGCAAGGGCGTCAGCTATTTGGATGATAATAATATCTAACTGAAAAGAAGTCGAAGTTCAGGATAGGCACTCATCAAGTGCACACGTGAGTCGAGGAAGTCTTTTTCCAAATCTTACAAAATTATTAAATGTTTTAAATCTTTTCAAATCTTGCAAATGTGTTAAATCTTTTCTAACTTGCAATACTGCGTATAGTGTGAAACCCTTTTTTTTAATAAAATAATTAAAGTACGAAAATTAAATGTGTTAACGAGAAAATACGAGAAATAAATGTGTTAACGAAAAGACTGAGTGTTTGAGAATCATTGAAGGAAAACCCTGCCTGAGCTTTCCCCCTAAGTCGCTCTTCTCCGCTTTGGAAAGCACGGCGGCAATTGGGGTTACAACAAATTGTATACAAACGATTAACCTGCATAAGCTATCTGCGTTCTGCGATTAAGGCCTACAGCACCAACCAATTATTCATAATTCCAACTAAATGTGTGATGATATATAAATAAATAAATATAAATGTAAAGGGTGAATGAAGCCTACAATAAAATTTTAATTTACATTCTACAACAATGTATGCAGATTAAAATTAGAAAGCTAAACATTAAATATTTAAATATAAACATACGCCGCACGTTTAAAAGACAGCAATTTTCCTTGCATAAATACGGCAGCACCGAGCGTAGAACTCCTTAGTTTTGTTGCAAACGTGCTAAGTTTGCTGCAATAGCTGTTTATTCAAACAATTCGAACAGGCTTACTTTGATTATTAGCCATGGATTTAAAGCGGTTTATTATATACGCACTCATGTGTTGTGCATATCACTGCAGCGGATTTATTTTAATATTACAACGCAGGGCAGGTATGTAGAACAGCGATGTTAATTGATTATAATATTCAAACTAATATATTTATTGCGTTTAGATAAGACGCTGGATATGGAGCCTGGCGAAAGGTTGACCCTTAAAACGCCGGAAAACATATTTTTAGTGCAACAGGGCGTTAAAAATATTGGTTCGCAGACTTCATACCACTTTGGACAAAACAATGATAACACCATTATTGATAAAGTGGAGGCATATAACGTCAACATTGATGCGGCTTTTGATAAAAATTTAACATCAAACCACAAGTCGCTAGCTGACAGATTGTTAAACAGCTTCCAACAGAAGAATCCTAATGCCCAAACTTATAACGCCGATCCGCAAATTAATTTACAAGCTAGCGCAGTAAAAATAAGCGATCCATCACCGCACCAGCCCGGGGAAGCAAATGTTAAAAGCAACAATAACTATATAATTAGTTTAAACGCCGGTTCCGCACTCGACAATAATACTTGGAGAACGGAAAAAGAGGTTTTTCAAAACCAGATAAATATGAAGCTGGAAAGGATTCGAGATGAGATAACACAAAGTATGCGTACACTGCTGGCGGAGGCTATTGCTAAAAATTTTAGGATGACAGAAAAGGAGAATGCATCTGATGACGAGTCTGTTGAAGATGACGCATTATAAAACGCGCAGTTTAGCGCAAAATTTGTTGATTTGTTAATTGGGTTATTATATTACAGCTTTAAACACTTCATAATCATTCTTTTATTTGAAATATTTTTATTATCAGCAATTTAATATTATAAACCGAAATTGGTTGATTAATTGTGAGCAGTTATTTATTGAAGTGTGAATAAATATTACTTAAATCGATAAGTATTGGTTTTTCTTTTGATTAGTTAACTAAACATTTTTAGGTCTTTCGATCATACAATCGGCGAAAGTCTACAAGTAGAGGCTCTATAAGGTTAATCTATAAGCGGGATCTAATCCATATGTTCTGAGGCAACTTGTCCGGAATTGTTCAAAAACATGGTCAGAATTACCTGCATAGTACATCTACTTCGGAAATATCTCCATACTAATGTATATGTCTACTTATAAAATCCTACACTCAGAAAAATATTTAAATTTATTTCAATGAAACAACGGCATCAAATTTATTGTAAGAAAATTTTGTCAAACTGATTGAATTTTTCTTTGTATTAATGAAAGTTTAGTCAAATCGATTAAAATTTCATTGAAAAAAATAAATCACAGTTCATTGAAACGGATTGGATGGAAGACAGAATATTCATTGAAATCAATGATAAAATATATTCAAACCAACGAAAATGGTCATTAATTTAATCATATTGCCAAAAATGCATAATGCATTTGACAACATTTTATCTTGGTTACAATAAATAAATTTTTGTTTGAACCAATTATTTTGTACGGTTAATTTAACCACCACTAATCTTTGAAACAACTCCGTGTTGTCTAACTGACCACACTGCATCATTGAAAAAATCATGTGCCCATCAAAGCAATGACTTCTTGATTACACAAAATCTCAGTCCTTACACACTTGTTGTCGCAGTCGGATGGTAATTTTTAAATAAAATAAATCGATGTTTTACCACAGCTGTTGTGTCAATTCCAATAATTGACACTACGAAAGAACTGCGCTCGCAAAGTACAAATTAAATGAAATCTGTCAATTCCTATAATTGACTTTCGAATAAAATGCAATTACGAACAAGAATCCACGTATGCTGAAATAATATATTCTGGTGGAGTGTAGCGGTTAAATAAAAAGAGGATATTTGTCATTCAATTGTTCACTTAATTATTTATTGCAAAAAAATATTAATTGACTAAACAAATATTAATCTTATGAGAAAATTAATTACTTTGCATAAATTCTTTTAATGTGCAAAATTTACTTATCTTAACTTACACGTACACGCTTAGAAACTTCACTTGCAGTTCAATGATTCACAGTTTTTTTATATGTATTTAATAACTAAAAGAAACTTAAATGTGCAAAAGAACTATATTTTTACTCGAATTTATCTTTTCCTTTCAATACTGGCAAAATAGAAAATTATGCTACGTTAAAATTTCATATATACTAGGTAAAGAAAAATTTCCCTTTCTGTGTATCTTAACTATAATATTTACTAATGGCTGAAAGTAAATAATAATTAGAACTCAAGGTAGATCTAGTTTCCAATTATTATGTTGTGTAAAACTGACCTAATGGCATATTTTTTACACGATAAATAATTGCTAGAAATTTCGATTTACTTGAGTGAAATAGTTAAATGGCTGAAAGGAAGAAATTAATAATAAAAAATTCAATCGTTCTTGTTAAATTCATACATGTGTGTATGACCAACACCTGGCATGCAAACACAATGAAATTTAACCCAAATTGAAGAAAAATGATTAATTCACAAAGTTACCTTTAATTGATTCAAATTTGTCACTAATAAATTTTCACAAATAAGGTGCTTGAAAATTCCTTGTTGTTTGCAAATTGCCTTGGAAAAAATTGATGTTTATGCTGGTGAAAAAATGCTTTAAGTTTCGCTGAAATTCTATTTCCTTTATTGCTGATGACACTGTATGAAATTGCAAATATGTGGGAGGAATGCTATAACATATACTCGCACTTTGACAACTTTGAAAATAAGAAGACAGAATGAAGAATGAATCCCCTTTTTATAGAGAATTTTGTTCCGATTTCGTATCCATAAAAATGAATTATGCAATTTTTAGGCTTAATTTGACTAAAATCTGTGATTTCGTTCTAGTCATTTGATGTCAAATTACAAATTGCATTTTTTTATCCCATAGAAATTGGTTTGAATTTCGAAAAATTATGATAAGTTTTCCTAAATCTTGCCATAACTTATCGTTTCGCCATCTTTGATGTCAATCTACAAAATTCCTCTCATAATTCATTTTGTTCATCTTCATCCTTGTCCCTTTCACACCTTTGTGTCTCTTTCGCACTCATTGGTGTAACGGGAATTTCGAAAATTCGCGATTATTTCGTAAACCGGGGTGACATGTCAAACGTCGCGAGAATATGAAGTTTGACGTGTTGTTTATATTCGTAAGTCAGCCGCGCGCGAGTTATAATATTGTTGATTTTTGTGGTAAATTGTGTGTTTTGTGTGGTTAATTATTATTCAGCGAGGAAATTATGCATTTAACTATAGGTGAGTGTATACATTTCTTAGTTTTCTGTGTTGATTAAGTATAATTTCTGCCTTTTTTACAACTGGCATAGATACCTGTCAAGGTGAGTTTATTTTGCGAAGTCTCACCGAAGGTATCTGTGCATTCTTTGTAAAAGGTAATTTAATTAGGTATACGTCCTGTATACATTGTTATTAGCTCAATTTTATGTTGTCTAACATAAAGTTCGTTGAGTTTGTATAGTGTCTACATGGTGCTATATAAACACAATTGTTAGTGTTGTTATTGTTTATTTACATTTATTTCTATATTTAATTCATTTTGTTTATTTCAGGTCGTCGTGGGACCATAAGCATCTGTGCATCTCCAGATGCTGATAAGATTCTTTTTAATTTCATCTTAGTCTAATTTTTCTTTTATTTTTAGGTTGGTCGAACAATCGAGATGGTGGAGAAAAATTCAATCGAAGATATTGACATCAGTGTTTTGCTTGGAAATAGCAACGTCATTAATACTGTAAATACTGCAGTTGAGAGTGAAGAACTATTAGAAAAGTTAAAAGAACTTGACGCTTGGTTTTTGTGCAATTGAAGAGAGAATGGAATATAATAAATTATTTTCCATTTTTAAAGAACATGGAAAAAGTTGTGAGAGTTTCAAATTTATGACAACACATCATCTTGACAACCTATGCCCAAAGCATATGTAAGGCCAGCGGATCGTTTTCGACCATAATCTTAAAATATGACAACAACAACTGGTACATACATATAAGGTATGATCCTTTACTTTAAGGAATTGAAAGCGTTAAGTATTTCAGAGGTACTGTAAAATTCTTTTCCGTAAGTAGAGGAAGTTGTGAAGTATAGAAAATTATCTTCCGGGTTCCTTTAATTATGACTCCTTAAGTAGGGGAACATACCTATTGCAAGTTTGTTCACGTCGCACTGTATATTTTGTGCAGTAACTGATTTTTTTTTCATGTCGGTATTACAAATTCGTTAATATTCACTAGCTATTTTACTCTCTGGGAAAGTGATACAACAATCACAAATACAAAACTACATTATAAATGACTACAAGTATTAATAACTGGATTGAAAATTCTAACTATTCATCATCAGGTACTTCTTGTGACGATGTAATGTATTAATTTGTTTTGCAATAATGCGTAACTTAATGAAATATCGTATTTTAGCTATTAAATAAGTTCAGTGACATTTTTAACACACCCAAAGGTAAAAGGATTTTAAAACATTTTCAAGTTAACAAAACTTTAGACAATTCCTATCGGCACTGTTGTGACCCAGGATCACAACCATTATAAAAGAACATCGATATATCGTCCTATGCAATATATCAATGTGCTACCTGTTTGGCCCTGAAAAGTACAATTTACTTAACTCAAAAAAGGTTCATTAAAATTTTAATTGCATTTCAAAATGCATTTTCATGCTGAAACAAAATGCAATTTAGCATAAATTTCATTTTGTTATCAGCCGCATATTCCGTTCTCACGGTATATATATACTTACCTACAGTCTTTCTTAAAATTCATCAAATCTACTTGCACGTACATGCATACGGCCCTTTAAATTTATAAAACTTAATCGTATGTACATATGTACATATATACACTCATTCCGTCGGTCGACTTAAAATAATTACTTCGACCATATACAAGTGAATATCAGATTTCATGCATATGCACTGCGTCTAAACTTTTTGTACTTTCCCACGTATGATTTTTTCACGTCGTGGGAAAGTCATAAAAAGAAAAAAGAAGCTTTTGGAAGCTGATGATCGGTGCCTGTGTGCAATATTGCCGACCCTCTGGGAGTCATTTTTAAACCTTTAAGAAGATAGTCCGGGAGTAATTTTTGTTTTTCATTCACTAGTGAGTTATCAGAAAATTTATTAAAGTTGTGTTGTCCACTGTGTGGTTTAATAAATTCGTTCTATCGGAGTTTTTTTTACTCAATATAATCCTAACATATCAAAGATTCGTGTGAGTTATATTGGCGCTAAAGGATTTCCAAGGCAACTAAACTTAGCTATCTCTCCTTTTTTTGGCGAAATATATGAAGAAAACAGTTGTGTACTCTCTTCATAGAGCACGGTACACACAAGACCTAACAGTTTAATCTTAATGTCAGAAAATAATCTAGCGCGAGGAGAACACATAGCAGAGTTAACACAAAATGAAAACATTAATGAGCTGATAAAGAAAATCCGCAAATTTGTAGTGTATTTCAAAAGAACTCCATTGAAAAATTAAACAGTATGTGTAAATTGAACATGGAAAAGCGCTGTCACTTCTTTTGGACTGTAAAACCAGGTGGAATAGTCTTTTAACAATGCTGGAGCGATTTGTTACATATACAAAATGTATACATAAGGCATCAAGAAACAAAATCACAATTTTCATAAGCCAATCATGCCTAAAAGCGATGGCTTATCTCTTGCGCATACGAAGAAAGTTCCATCAGCAATTTCTTCAACTACGCGCAACATTCCTTCAACATATTTTTCCCACAAAACGACTTGGGAAAAATAAAAGTTTTAAATTTCAACCCAAGTCGTTTCGATAAAAAAAAAGCCCCACGACAAATTTTACCTTCAGTAAGATTTGTCGTAAATACGATATGTATGTACATACATATCGGGCGCATGAAAATTTTACGTCGGTGAAGACTGAAACGATCAAGTCTTCACCGGAAAAAGCTCTTCATTGTGATCGCAACAATGTATGCACGATAGCACGATGATGGTCGGATTTATGAAAATATCAAATTTCAATTCCAAGCATCGTTCGTCGCGATAATTCTGGGCATGTTTAAACATGCCCAGCGGTAAATAATTTTCTCAGGATAGGAATGCTAATTAAGCACTTTCCTATCCTGAACAACTAGACTTGTGATTAGAAAAATCCAGGTCGAGTACAGACGGTTTTGAGAGTTGGTTTTAAAAAGTCTCGTAGCAATCACATCGCGGAAGATTCGATATCCAGAATAGTTCCGATTTGATTAAATTAGTTTTTGATAAAAGTGGTATTCGGTGAACAGGCGGTATACGGTTGAAACAAAAGTTGTTGAAATTCATTTGGTTAAAAGGTAAATTGATTAGCATAATCTATTGATATCGGAGTAATAGTACTTAATAACTGTTAAGAAACCAAAAGTTTTGTATTATGAACACGGAAATAAATTACGAGTAACTGAGTGCATCGCGTGTTGATTAATTTTTGTGCTCCCTCTGAGCCCGTGAATGGATAGCCCAGTTGAGTGAGTGTTGCTGTATAACGCAAGCCAGGTGACTTTAACCCTTCTGTCAATGAAAAGGTCTGGGTAGACCTTTTCGAACTTTAGAAAGTTTTTATTCATTGAAATATATAACGCACATTGCCGAAACTTCATGACTTCCTCAACCATTTATTTTTCTATGGTTTTGATAGGTAACCAAATTCGTGGGCGTATGTGTATGTGAGAAAAAAGGATATTTAAATTTATATACCTCTTGTCTATGAAAAAGGTCTGGCTGGACCTGCTGTACATATATACAGTAACTGTTCGTTTTTGACGGCAAATGATTCATTTTATTTTATTTATATCATTTATATATTTTATTAGTTTTAGGTACAGATTTTGTGAATCATGTGTACCTACTTTGACCAGGTGTATATCATTTATATATTTTATTAGTTTTAGGTACAGATTTTGTGAATCATGTGTACCTACTTTGACCAGGTGTAGTTTTCTACTTAGTGGTTTGTAACACGTTTTGCCATTTAGTCAGCGTCTTTCGAACTGAATAAAAGTATTTTGAAATTATTATAATTTTTGATAAAAATTAAAATTTTTGGTGATTTAAAACTTTGAATATTTTAATAAATGGCTGATGAATTGAGTATTTCCACATCTACATGGAGAAGGTAAGTTTGTTTTATTTAGTTGAAACTTTTCCTAAATTTAATTTTTATTTATTTTCAGTATGACCGAATTCCAGCGTGAAGAACACTTGAATAGGATTATTCAAGAAATAGGTGACGATGAAGGAGAGAATGTCACTGATAATGATTTCAGTGACGATGAAGATAAGGATTATATTCCAGATGGAGATGCTTCTGACGTTGAATCCGAAGGGATGATAGGAGCCCTGACCGACATTGAAGATAGCGAGGATGAAGAAATCTTGGAGGAATTGTATGCAGAGAACAATATGGCCTTTCAACAGCAACAGGATGAAGTTTCTGATCAATATTTTCTTGCGCGTGATAATACTAAGTGGAAAAAAATACCACGAGCAGCAGGTCGCATCAGAGCACACAACATTGTTCGAGAAGGAGGAGGAAATGTTAGAAGAGGTATGGGCAAAGATCCCCTTCAAATTTTCAAAGCAATAATTACCGAAGAAATGATAAACATCGTGATGCGTGAAACTAACAGAAAAGCTGCAGGTGAAATTAAAAAATATAACGAAGAGAAGAACCCAAAAAATCCAGCAGTATGGGAACCAGTGACGGTTCAAGAGTTATATTCCTATATTGGAATTATAATTGCAGCTGGAGTGAATCATTCGAGTATGCAACATTCAAAGGAGCTTTGGAAAACAACAGCTCATCCAGTTTTCAGAGCAACAATATCGCTAAATCGTTTTTGGGCCATAAATAGGTTCATAAGATTTGATGACCAAAGAACCAGGGCTGAGCGACAAAAGTTAGACAAAGCAGCTCCGATTAGAGATCTATGGCTCATGCTCAACTCCAATCTAGAGGGTGCATACACACCTACACAAATAGTGACAGTAGATGAACAACTCTTCCCATATAAAGGGAGGACACGATTCACCCAGTATATCCCATCGAAGCCAGCTAAATATGGCATCAAGGTATGGTGGGCCTGCGATTCATCCAATGCCTACCCCTGTAAAGGAATTTTATATACCGGAAAAGAATCAGGCCAGCAAAGAGAGACCAATCAATGTGAGAGAGTACTGATTGAGCTCACCAGAAAATTTATATCAAGTGGTAGAACAATTGTTGCCGACAATTTTTTCACGACATTGGAAGCTGTTGAAAAACTTCGATTGGAAGGAATGGCCTTCGTAGGAACAGTAAGACGCAACAAGAGGTGCATTCCTCAGGAAATGTTACCACATCGCAGCCGCCCAGTATTATCTACAGAATTCGGGTTCCAAGAAAATGTTTCACTGATTTCATATGTGCCTAAGAAAAATAAAGCTGTTCTACTATTGTCGTCGGTACATTATAATAATGAAGTTGTTGGTGAAGCAAGAAAACCAGAGGCGATATTATTCTACAACAAGAACAAAGGAGGTGTTGATTTAATGGATCAGATGTTACATGAATACACCTGTAAACGTCAAACAAATCGATGGTCATTGGCGTTTTTCTACAACATGTTGGATGTTGCGGCGTTGGCATCATTCATTTTATACAGAATAGTGAACGAGAAGCAACGAACCCAGAACACAGATTCCCGTCGAAAATTTTTACATTCTTTAGTGAACCAGCTGGTGACTCCACAGATCGAACAACGAATGAATAATTCAAAAATTTCGTCTAAATTTAATGTGAGAAATGGAATCGAAGCTTTCTTCGGGAAACCTCTTCAGCACAGAATTCCGGAAGTGACCACGAGCCATTGGCCATCAGCATCGTCGTCTACATCTACTGTAAAAAAATCTTGTTTCATTTGCCGAAGTAATGAAAAAATACAGCGAAAAACGAGATTTTCTTGCATATCATGTGCTAATCCAATTTGCTTACAACATAGCCACCAATATAACAAGTGCCACAAATGCATCAACGAAGAAGAAGCAAGTCATCAATAGCAGTAAAATCTTGTAAAAATTATAAAATTTGTTAAAAAAAAAAATAATATAATAAAATTCTTTCTAAAAAATGAAGAATAAAACATGCTTATAACTTTTTTTTCTGTAATATGGATTTATTTTCATATAATATGTATGGAGGTCCAGCCAGACCTTTTCCGTGGACGGAAGGGTTTTAAAACCTTCATAGACAGAAGGGTTAAACGGGAACAGTGGTTTTGTTAAAGAATTACCCCGAATATATAACAGATTTTATCTTTTAAAAACCTGCATTCAAAAAGCTCTTATAGATCTCAATCAATCATCCAATTCGTTTAGAAAATGTTGATTTTAAATTGGTAAATAAAATTGTTGATGTGCTGACCCCAATTAAATTTACAGTAGAAGCAATCTGTTGGCGAGATGCTAATTTATGCACAGCTGATGCCATTTTGAAATTTCTTATAAAAACAACTATCTAGCAAAAACTCAGCATTTGCAAAAAAAAAAAAAAATGAAAACATCCTTAGTGGAACGTATAAAGCAACGACGAAGTGATGATTTAACTTGTGTGTTGAATTATTTACAAAATCCACAAAACAATGGTGAAAATCAGTTCTTATCGGCTTTAGAATGGCATGACTTATTTCCAGTTCCTACACAGACTTTAGTGAGGAAGCAAATAAGGAGTATTGTTAAGACTTAATAATCGAGATGACACGGAAGAAGAAGAAAGGTCAGGATCACAAACAGATAATGAGCTAAGGCCACAGAAACGTCCCAACCCAAATTGTTGATCCAATCTCTTCCACTATGTATGAAATTTTTATTAAGCACATCTATGCTCCCTTCTCTTTGTTTTTAGCCAATCGCTAAGGCGTTGTATATGTACTACTGTTTACATATACAACAAACCTTCCCTACATAAGAACGAGAGTTATTCTTGGGAGAGGAATAACTCTCGATGAAAACTAATTGTGCCGGGTATGCTTGTATGCTTATCATATAGGTGTCAGGTTACCGTGGCGTAATCTGTGTTACTTTGTTTCAGGGATTGTAATTTCGGGTATGCTAGGCAACTCTTCATTCATTTGAGTGCGACCTTCCATCCACGACAGTGACCATTTTCATTCGCGACAGTGACCAAAATTTACTGCTATTTTATTCCACGGTCTTCATGATGATATTCAAGGTAAGATTACACAACAAAACCCTGGCGCAGCCAGACTGGTCTCAGTTCCGTGATCAATTCCATCTTTGTAGTCCATGTGATTCCCGATTCGCCTAGTGCTTTTAAGACGAGGGGAGCGGCCCTTCACGGTGTGGGACGAGGATGCCGTGTCCGGCCGCATCTATTGGGTGGACCTACCCTTGCATCCCCACCAACGGCAGGCTTGGGTTGTGCGAGGTGAGTACTGCTGATAACTTTGATTTGGCACTTTGACCACTTATATTCACTGTTTGTTTTTCTTTTTCTAGGCGGTAGCTCAACCTCACAGGACGGCACAGCCTATGTGCATGCTGCCACCCGACTTTTGACACAGTTGTTTCAAGCATTCTTCGGGCGCTTTGTTGAAGTCGCTGATGAATATAGTGCACAGCAACGAGCTGCTAAAGCAACCAAAGATACTTTATTTAAAAATACGATTGATAATGGTCGTAAAATTGCGTTATTTAGTGCACCTATTCCAGACACAGATATAGTTTCAGGTAGATATTTTGTATTATAACAATTTTCGTAGTCGTAATAATTTTGATCAAAACTATCGCAATTATATTAATAATGCCAAAAATAATGGATATTACGATTTCACATCCATTACTACTCTGTTGTGAAAATTTTTCTCATGGAAAGTGAATTTCCACGACTTACCAGTTCTTCATAATGATGAGCTCAAAATATGTCCATTTTTGTACCAAAAAACGGCTATTTTTTAATCTTAACCCTTTGGGTCCTGATGTCCTCTCCAGAGGACAGTCTTGGGCAGCCGAAAAATCTTTTTAATTTTCAGAAACCTAAGCTGCTCTCAACACTGTTCTGTCAGAAATACACTGCTTTATCGACTAACCAATTCCACTGAAACTAAGTGGGACTTAAATCAGTTGAATTTTAGTTTAAACAGCAGAAGTGCTTAAAGAAATTTTTATTTTCAGTTTGTGTTTTCGAAGTGAAAGAAAAATATCAAATATCGTGTGATTTAATGTGTATTAGTGTTTTTTATAAATAAAGGATAAACAAACTATAGTGCTTCAGTTTCGGTTATAAATAAAACAAGATATGGACCTCACAAAAAGTTTTATGTCTGTCCTCTGTATAGGACATCGGGATTCAACGGTTGTAAAAGAAAGTGCTTGCTAAAAATTTCAGTTAATTTTTATTTTTTCGTTTTACTTGTGTTTTTTATAGTTTGCCACTTTTCTGTATTTTTACGTACATATTTCTATGAATTTTTTCCGCTTTTGCTTTAGGTTGCTTTATTTATTTGAAAAAATGGCTAAATCTAGAGGTAAGAAATTGACCGAAGAAGAGTTGCTGGAAAGTATTCAACATTTATCAGACATAGAGCTAGATGATGATGAAGCTGAACATTTCGCACTAAGAAACTCACCATTATCATTTGATGATAGTGAATCGGAAGAAGATCCATTTGCCACAGAGGTCAAAGATGACGAAGATTATGATAAATACTATAGTAAGATTCGTTTGCATTCAGGACGTCGTTATACTCCACGATAATTGCGGAATCGAGGTGTACCATACTTGTTTGAGCCTCAGATTGAGCCTACTATAGCACCACCATGACCGGTTGCAAGTGAATTTGATTCACCTCCACCGAAAAGGCTCCACTGTCGTCCATGTAAAGTTATTTCCGAAGCGGTAACAAGCTCTGGTTCATTTGAACAAGATGACGATTTCTTTTCCACTCGTGCTTCGTCACACTAAAAAAGCAACAGTATCAATACCAGAAACAATTCTAGAACCAAACGTAGAGGAAAATCATTCATTTGATACCACTAGGCCAGAAAATATAAGATGGCGTCATGTTCGGAATGATATAGCTATTGAAAATTATATTACCACATTAACTAAAAACATCGTTACAGTATTTCTCCAAGTATCTTCCCCAAACATTTTTCAATATGGCTGCAAAATACACAAATCAGTGCACGCCTTACAAAATGAGGTACGACATTTTCATCCAACCAATGGACTTAGGAATTAGGCAACTATTTAGTCTTCATGGTATGGTTGGTATTTTAAAATTTCCACGCTTAAGGATGTATTGCTCAAAAAGCACTCAACAATCTTTCTTCACTGATAATATGACAAGATACAGATTTCTCCAATTGCGAAATAATTTACATATTGTAAATAACCAAGCTAAACCACCAGATAATGCTGACAGATTCTATAAAGTTAGACTAATAATGATTGCTGTTCATGAGACAATGCAGAATCACCAGTTAGAAGAAAATCTAGCAGTAGACGAACAAATGATTCCTTTCAAAGGAACTCTAGAAATAAAACAGTATAAAAGGGGGAAGCCCAATCTCTGGGGACTAAAACGGTTTATGTTTTTTTGGAAAAAGCAGAAGACCTTGTGACGTTATCGCTTACCAAGGGGCAACAACTAAGCTTTCCCAAGAAAACTTGACAAAAAAATTGAATTTCCAGCCACTATTGTGCTGCACCTGTCAGATATAATTCCTTTGACATCACCAGGACATAAGGTATACATTGATAACTTTTTCTTCACGTATCAACTAATGAAAGTACTGCAGAGTCGACAAATATATGGCATTGGAACTATGCCTGTCCAACATTTTCAGCCGATGATGATGATGACGTCATCTTGGTATGACTACAGAGGAGATTGTGACCAGAACGATATCCCAGCTCGATTTCAAGTAAAATTTATCTACGTCCATGGTTTTGAGCAGTGTTCACGCAGCCAGACGTCCAGGACGTCCGTCTAACGAACCGGCAGTGCATCAAAGTGATAGTACAACAACACCAAATACAACATTTTCCACTATTTGCAAACGATAACAAGAGCAGTCGGTGTAACTATGAAAATTGCAAGAGCAAAACATATGTAAAATGCGTAAAATGTAATGTTTATCTATGCACCACCCGTCAAAATAATTGTTTTATAAATTATCATAAACGAAATTAATTTTTTTTTCATTTTCTTTGGAATTATGTTTTTTTTTATTTTAATTTTTCTGTAATGAAGCAATATTTATGAATAAACAATATGATTTATATAAATTCCTAATATTGAACATAATTTCCCAATAACAAAGGTTTTTGTTTAAAAACCCCTCGAGTTACCTGTCCTCCATTTACAACCGTTGAGTCCCGATGTCCTCCCCAAAAGACGCACTGTAATTTCCAGGTGTAAATACGAACATGTAGGTACGAGATATGGTTTTTTCTGATTTATATTGACCAATATAATAAAAAAAAAACTCATAACAAAAATTATTCCGCCACTAGTTTTCTCTCAGGACTGAAAGGGTTAAGAAGAAATAATTCACTTCTTTTGGAGTTATCTCCAAAACCATTAATTGGACTGAAAAACTAATTACATATTATCCTACATACACGCTTTAACGTGCATATTAAAAATTTTTATAGCATCTGTTCTGTACTGGAAGACGACCAAATTAACCATTTTCGCGTAATTTAAAATTTTTAGCGGGTACCTTGAGACACCAAAATCCTTATTTCTCTGAATCCATAATTCAATTTGAAAATCCTAGGTACCTCCACAAAACACAACAAAAGTAGCCAATACTGTCAGTTGAGAAATGAGAGTACCTGAAATGCAAAACTTGCTATCTCCACTTCTCGTAAAAAATTAGTTAGAAATTGCCATGTAATCTCTAAGACCAGTACTTCTATCTCTATTTCAAACTTTTTGCTACAAATCTAAAGATAAACGCGTTAATAATGGGAGTGAATTATACGGTTGGATGCAAAACCAAATAAATCCGCTTTACAGTTCGGTTCAAAAGTTAATATCTCCATCAATCGATTTTGGTGCAAAACTACATATACCCTCCGTGAAATATTTTAGTTTATTACAACTGTGGAGCAAAACTTGCCAAATGTAAATAAGTATTTCATTGGTGTTTGAATGTGTTTTAACGGTATTTTTGTTTATTTTGACTTTATAGTAGACCACCATTCTAACGCCTATATGTAGTTATACACGCCAATAGTTATACGCGCTCGTTGTTCGGTAGCTTCCAAATTTACTTGTCTAAGAAAAATCCATAGAGTGTACCTGCAAAATTCGTTCAGAATTGTAACGGTTTTCTTGCCAATAATTTCCAGCTACTGAAAACCATAGAGTGTACTTGCAACATTCTATCAGAATTGAAACGGTTTTGTCTTTAATTATTCTCAGCCTTTGCGAAAACATCGCTGGACATTTCGGTTATATAAATAGCGCTTAGTTTTAAGAATGTCTCGCCATTCTGTGTTTGGTTTTTCTAATTTAAAGAAGCACAGTTTTTAAAGTTCCTAAATTTTTTTTTTACATTTTACTACAAGTTTGATTACTTTGATTTGATAAATTCTGTTATTTGAAAAGTGTTCGTCAACAAGTATACGCGATGTTTGTTGAAGTTGAGTTTCTGCGAAGTATTATTTTATTTACTGATATGGACGCAAATAGTATTCGCCCAGTTTCGGAAAATGAAAGGTGTAGGAAGAGGAAGGCGTGACTCGAGCAATGGAAAGGGAATATTTCTAAAAAATTAAGGTATGTACCTACATTTTATTTTGAATGAAATCATTGATACTTACAAAAGAAATTTCAGGCTCTCCGCTAAATAATTGCCGGAATATCTCAAATGTAATCATTATGGAAGAGCTTTCCAGTGCCGAATACTTTCTATGTGTGAGGTTAAATCATTTCATAAAGCATTTTATGAAACAACGGATAAGATTAAGCGGGACTTATTTTTACTAAAATACCTTGAAGTCAGGCAGATCAAACGCAGACGTTCTACTAAATCAATTCGATGCCCTTCGTGCGTACAAACGAAAACTTTTTGTTAGAGCTTCAGTTAATTTATTTATACCTGTAGGTATTCTACATGTCTTCTAAAATAGGATAACAACAATTGTCAAAAAGGATGGACAAACCGGCCAAGCACCTTTAGAAAACCGTGGTGGTGACAGAATTTCTCAGCGCAACATGGATAAGCGGACTAAAGTAATGGAGTTTATTAGTTCCTTTAAGTCTGTGGCGTCACATTATTGTAGAGCGAGGTCAGGTCGCCTTTACCTTCCATCAGAACTAAATATAAGAAAAATGTGGAGAATGTATAAAAATAATTATGAAGTACAAGAATCTCTAAAAGTCACCGAATCATATTTTCGAAATATATTTCTTACGAAATTTAATATCAGCTTGTAACGTCGGGTCGAGTATTGCTACGAGTAGTCAGGAGGATACCCAGGGTCAAATCAAAATCCCTCGACGTTGATAGAATTGAAATGAGAACACTATATGTTTCACTCGAATTCAAATGTTTTATTTGTCTTTATCCTAAGCTAATAGCACTAATATTGCCCTACTCTAATTTCATAACTTATTCACTACACAACTTAATTAATACACACTAATTTGTGAGTCTGTGGGGAAATGGGCTTGTATACTTTTATGCGGAGGGGGACGGGGAGCTGTACGTCGGACCACGCATGAGGCGAGAATATGTCGTAGCGTAACACTAGAGGAAGTAGTGTAGCGTCGGACCACGCACGAAGCGAGAATACGTCTTAGCGCTAACACTAGAGAGATTTGTGTAACGTCGGACCACGCATGAAGCGAGAATACGTCGTAGCGTTAACACGGGAGGAAGTTGTGCAACGTCGGACCACGCAAGAAGCGAGAATACGTCGTAGCGTTAACACTAGGGAAAGGACAGGAAGAAATGTACAGCGTCAGATCGCGCACGAAGCGAGAATACGTCTTTGCGCTAGCACACGGACGATGTGTCTTGTCGAGCTGCTGGGAGGCAACTGACAAATTTTCAACTGGCTGCTGGTTATTTATAAGCCAGCGGCGGTAGCTCCCTCAACGGTGGTACTGGAGATCGGACTTGTTTGAAACTGCGGTACTGCTACTTGCTTCG